>VWPU01024553.1:0-32498 GCA_013398955.1 Callaeas wilsoni | reverse complement strand
CTCTTGAAAACTCCCTTATTTAAGCTAAACAAAAAGTATCTCTCAACAGAGAAGATTTTTTTTTCTTCATAACCAAAGAACAGTCAGGGTCCCCTGCCTGCACTTCCTCGATATCTATCTGGATTTCCATGCATATCCACCTGTGTATGCATCTGGATATCCATCCGAGCATTATCTGAAGTTGCTGACATGACTTTTTTTTTTTTATTTTTTTCGCTTTAGTTGGGCTAGAGCTGCACTCAGATTCTTCATAGAGTCAAGGAAAATTATGTGTACATCCTTGGAGACAGAGCTCTGCTTTCTTATGCAAAGTACTAGCACTCCTAAGGGTCAGTGTGTGTTGAAAAGACTAGTTCCTAGGAGTGGTCCTTGTCAACACCAACTCTGCCTTCAGACCACACCACTGAGTTGCTGTAGTTGATACCAACATTGCCACCTCCTGCACTCTGGTCTCCAAGTCAGGCTCCCAGTGATATATGGACTCAGGGTCTAGTGGATACCTTTTTGCTTTCTCAGGTCCGGATTAGAGGCAACTTTTGTGATTGAAACAGGTGTGAAACAAAACAAAGTTACTGGATCTGTGATTTAAGCCCCACTTTGTATCATACTCTGTGATAGGGACTAAGGCTCCTGCTGCTCTCTTCTCAGAGCTGTGGGCAAGGGGAGGTGTTTTCCCTGGACTCAGGCAGCCAAGAGATACCAACAACAGAGTGAAGACAAAATGACAAATAGATAAAGCTTGTAGGCAGACATTCCCATCTTTGCCAGACGTCTCAGCTCGTCTTGTCATCTCCCATGTTAGACAAAGAGCCTGTCAAAACCAAACAGATTGGCAGATTACAAAGGCCCCTCTGACCCGCTCTCTTCTCCCAAGAGGATTCCCTTCCTTTCAGCTTTCACATCATTAGCACTCTCATGGCAGGCAGGGGGTCATTTCTAATTTGTGAATGCCCTTGGACCACAAGCTGGGATTTTTAATTTGTTTACCTTGCATATTAAACAGTACTTTCAAAGGTACTGTCAATAAATCCTTTATGAATCAGAATCTCCACCCCAGACCTTGTTGTTACTTTCACTTTTTTGACTTGACTAGATGAGATTAAAAAACATTCCATAAGGGCAATCGCAGTAACCAAACACAGTGCCATCACTGAAATCCCTAGAGCGCTGAGGGCAAACCTCTAGGGATTTGTGACATGAAGGAAGAGCATGACTTTGCAAAGGAGAAGTCAAACCAAGCTGCTGCATCAGATCCACAAATGGGGAATCAGTTCCTAGGTTTGTGGCAGTGAACAATGCCTCCTGGGAGAAGCTCACGCAGAGCCTCTGCCCATCCAGAGCGATGAAGGGCGCTGTATCACCTTGCCCAGGGTACCCTCAGGAGTACCTAGAAGTGTGTTATCAATCCCCTAAGCACCACACACAAGGAACCAACAGGGAAATCTCAATTAGTTCATCAGCTTAGCCTTGCCTCAGAGGTCCATGCCATGAAGACAAGTATAGTACTTAACACAGGTGTTACAGCCTTACATCTTCATGAAACCTTGCTTGTAACCTTGTCCCTCTTATCTCTTCTCCAGGGTAAAGGAGGAAGTTTTATTAACTTTTCATGTTTTGAATTCACAAAACAGGTCTATTAATTTTATAGGGCAAAAAGGGAAATGTTTGCATATGTTTGAACATAAATGCATGACAGCACATCAACAGTGCTCACGCTTTCTCCCCCTCTCTGGCTGATAGGTGGTGTTGCAGGGCTATTGAACTCTGGCACTGATCACATACGGAGCCATGTGGAACTCAGCAGTTCACAGGGTTTTTGCTAACCTTGCTCCCACTTTTAGCTCCTGGGAGGTTTGCTCACACATACAGACCAGGTCTGTTTCATGATATCAAAAAATTTGGAGCAAAACTTAGTTTAGCTTCTCATGGAAACTGTGGCAAAGCCATCACATTTAATAATATGTAATCAAATGGTCATTTGAAAGAGGCACAGTCAAAACTGTCCCATATTTGGTCGTTTTTATTCTAAAATTGATCCAAAATTTTGACCCATTTCCCAAAGGTGTGTAAATTAGAGCAAATATGTAAGGACCCAAGAGATCCCCGCTGAGAACAGATAAGTTTAATGATAGGTTGGTTTCTTGGTCCTTCTACTCTGGTACATTTCAGTAAATTTCACTGGATGCTTCAAAGGAAGCTGCAACAGGGAAAAGAAATAAGAATATTAAAGAAAAGCAAACCACAAACTGCCTCTCAAGTGGTTATGACTTGACCTTCTTCAGGGTAAGGTGTAAACTGCCTTTCAAATAATTCTGTTTAGAGCTTACCTTACATCCTGAAACATCAAGGATATTCTGTAACACAGCATGGGAAAAGAAAAGAGTGTTGTCCAGCTAAACATACACTTGAGAAAACACTGTCAGCCAAGAGACACTTAGTATCTCAAAAGATAGTTTACATTTTCATCACCTCCTGGGCTTCGCCTCTGCTTCATCATGAGTAACTGCTGAAGTGGCCGCACCTTCCTCTTCTACCCCCCCTTGCCTGTGGTACCTGAGTCTTCCAGGTAGGGCTGCTCCATCATGGAGAAGAGTTGGTTACATCACACAATCCGTACAGAGGGTAGCAGGAGTGTGAACAGGAAAACAAAGTAAAAATGAGGCAAGAGAGGCAGTGGTTAACCTTGGGCTGAGACCACAAAGAGCCATCTCTGTTGACAGAATGTCTCAGCATTTATCTTCTTAGCTGGATCTTCTCTCCAACACTCCTCACCAGTATTTTCTTTCCAGTGCTCAGTGCCATGAATCTGGGCTCAGGGGTCATGTCCTGCTTACAGTCTTTTTGCACATGCTCCTCCACTGCCCCATGGAAAGTCAACAAGTGCAAATGACCCTCTGTGTCTAACACAGTGGCATGAGAAATGCCATAGGGCCTCTGTGAACTGGGGTGTGCAGCCACACTGGTGATGGGAGCAGCACCACGAGGGCCCTACGTAGGACTCTCCTGCAAAGTGGTGCGCTGGAGTGGAGAGACTGCGGCCACACCAACAGGGACAGCCAGCTTCATAGACTGAGCCCCCTGGAAAGGAGAATGAGAGGCCAGAAGAACCTCTCAGACAATGAATTATCTAAATCAGGCAGTAAGATGTAACACTGATTGAAAAGCTTGTTCAAATTGCTTTCACTGTGATTCATAAACTCTTCATGTAAATTCATATGTTAGGATGAGCACAAAAATTAGAAAGCTGGAATAAGATTGCTTTAATTTAAATAAGAGACATGGTTGTGAATATTAGGCTTTTACACTGTTAGCAGTAGCCCATCAGATGTTAACAAAATCTGATATGCAACAGTTTTACATATCCCCTTGTGGGAGAAAGATCAACTTGCAAACCGCTTTATAAATCAGCGACACTGTTAGAGTTAGGCTACTGTATCTAAATGGCTTTTAGATATGCTTCCTGTTTTCAGCTACCATATTTACAAATGAAAGCTTTTTCAAACCACGTCTTTTAATATAATTTGCATATTTAGTAATACATTGATTAACATTAAACACGGATTATTGCAATTTATCTCAGAAACAGATGGGATGCATTAAGTGAAAAGCCAGAGCGTTTAAACAGAGAACACTCCCAGGCTGACTCCCGATGATTGATGAATACAAAAACTTTATTAACTATCAAGAAAAAGAAAAAGGAGAAAGGAAAGGACACTTCATGCTGATTCCTTTTCAAGCACCTCCCTTGCTTAAGAGTACACAAAACTGCCATTAAGGGGAATTTAAACAAAATAATGCCATTCAGATATGTGCATGGCTTTACGGAAAGCTCTGGCACAAGGAAGACAAAATTCTGACCCTGGGTCTCAGCTGGAAGGAGGAAAAACCTGCCCCAGGAGCCGGGGACTGGTCCCTCGCCGTGGGCTAGTCCCCGGTGCCAGTAGGTGGCAGCCGCCCACAACGCACGATTCCAAGGTGTATTTTGGACTTCTTTTTTCTTTCAGCGTTCGTGGGAAACTTCTCGGTCTGGGAGAAAGCTCTGTCGGGTTTCCTTCTCTTCGGCTTCTGAGCACCCGGATTTCAAATACGCTGCCTTCAGTTGGCCCCTGATAGTAGGAACACCCTGCAATATGTTGTGGTGCTCTTGTGTTTGTGTGTGCAAGTATAGAGGTGTAGTTTTTACACAACCAAGATGCACATAAACTGTATAATATGATCTACAAATCAGTCACATGTCCAAGGATATGAAAGGTTTTTTAATAGCAAAATGGGCATTTAGAACAGCGATACAATGTAAACCTGCTATTCATGTTTACAAATATCCTCCTCAAAGAGAAATCTTCATGTCCCAAAAACAAGTTGGCAAACCGTTCATCTTTATTTAGGAATATGCATTGCAATAGGAACAGGCAGTGTCATTGAAAGGTAGGTCCATTGGTGGTATTAAAACACGACCGTTCATGAGCCATGGAAGTGTAGTATGGGGGGATTACTTCTGTATGTGCCCTGCTTCTTACACTCTTTTAAGAAAATGTATCCACTGCTGGGCACTGATTAACCCAGAGCCTGACCCAGTGCATTGGTTTGTATCTTATTTAAATTAGCTTTCTGTATAATTAATGATGCAGCCAATTAGTCTGACAGAGCCTGGATACCACAGCTAAAATAAGCTTTGACACTTCAATAGATCTCTTCAAGTAGATTGCATAAATGTTATTTCATACTATCCATTCAGAGCCTTTCCTTTTGTCTTACATTTCGAACAAGAATGGTCCTTCCCAAAGCAGGAAGTGGAGATCTCCAATGGGAAGCAGTTTTACCTTCCCCCTTCAGATCATTTTATTTCAACAAACAAGTGGGCCTTGTTTTCCTCTCATGCAGTTGCACATGAGCTTTGCAATTTAGTACAGTGAAGGAAGGGAAAACATTCTGTCCTCCACACTAATACAAACTCACAGGCAGCGTAATTGTATTCTTTTCTTTCTGGATGGAGAACATAAGTTACTGTATAGCTGGGAAAATAAGACTCCATCCATCGGACCACATTGTGGTCTTGGGGGAGTCAGGATGGCTCCCCTTCAGCAAAGTTTGGGGGAAGAGACCTGGGACAGGGAAGGCAATTTTATCTAAGGTTCACTTGAGGGGCCTGCTCCAAAATTTGTCCAAAGAGAAGGAGCAAAATCACCTGAGACTGATTGTACTGATGCTGGGATTTAACTCCCAAATTCCCAAATTTTCCCAAGTTCTCTGTGAACCCAGGGGAAACTAGCAGAAGGAACCTGTGTGCTCAGTCCTCTGAGTCAACCCACCACCCCTGCAGCCAGGAGTCTGTAAGATGAGAGGACACTCCAAACTCCAGGCCCAGGGCCGAGCAGGGAGATCAGCCACTGGTGGACACAGGGGAAGAAACTATTTCTCTTTTTAACTTTCACTGCTGTTCCTTCTTCTCTGTCCTCTTGATCCTAAGGACTCTTGTAGTGGGAAATGATTTTCAACACCTCCAATTTCTGTGAGGGGAAGAAGGGGAGCCGTGTATGACACAGGCGTGTCCTGCACAGACCCCAGCAGGCGGATCAGCCTGCACATATCCGTACCAGTTTGGGTGCTCACGTGTAGCACGGCTGGACATACAGCCTGGCTGAGATATGGCACATGGCTTAGCCAGTTCATACCTTATTGCTTGAGCTCTCCTCATCTCCCTTCAACTTTGGCAGTAGACCAAAGTCTTGACTGCCTTATTTAAACCCCTTACTCTACAATCCCTTTATTTTCTGTTCATTTATCTTTGTGATGCTGTTACAGTACGCAACTCTGGACATTCCTTTAGGTCACAATTTCAGGAAAGATGCTATGCACAACTATATATTCACTTAAATCTCTTTCAGATTAATCCACTGTTTAAGGTTACTTAAGTTTCTTTGCATTCACTAGAATAGGGAGAATTTATTTAGGGGAAAAAATAGAGAGTCTAATTCATGAGCTTGTTAATATATATGAGCTCTCCCAGTTCTGGGAAAGAAATTATTTGGTAATATTTTGGGTTGCTCTGGCACAGAGCCAATGTTTCAGTTACACTACAAAAACCACCCAAAAATTACCTTTTCCCTGTCTTCAAACTTTTGTTAAATACTCAAAAGTATTTAAAAGGTCAGTTACTCATTTTGCTGCTATCAGGAGATTACTCTAACATGATGTGTTTGTCTCCTATTGTGAGTAGTGAAAATCCCCCTGTATCCAGTGTGTTTTGTTTGGATTGAGATGGCATGCAGCTGATGGCTGTGACCTTCATGGTGGCTTAGATCCCTGGCTGGCACTGATTTTTGATTTAGTGCCGATCTGCTGCGCTTGTCACAGGCTGCAAGGTGCTTTCCATGCACTAATGGAACAGCTCAAGGGCAGAGGGGCCCTGTAAATGTCTATTTTTCACCAACACTGTGCTAAATAGAGAGCTGAGTTTTCTACATGTGAATGACAGAACCTGAGATTATATACTAGAGTGACCTGGGAGTTCTTTCACCTGGGATGATGTTCAGCAGTAAATAAATGTCACTGTAAAATGAGAAGTTTTTATTATTCTGAGTGGTAATGAATATAAGTGTACAGTATTAAACAGCATACTTAATATTGCCTATATATCCACATCTGAAGACAGGAACTAGCTCTATACAGCCCATGTCCTCATAAGCAGTTATTTCCTTTGAATAACAGAGGATTTGTACCAGAGTTCAGTTTGACTCTGCCTGCATTAATAAGTCATTAATAAATCCTGTTCCTTAATGACATATTCAGCTGAAAATGAATTCACCCTGAGCTCTCCCTTGCAGGAAACCAGCACACTGGATTGCAAATGGCAAAGGATTCCAGGTTAACTCTTTGCTTATTCACTAAAGTTAGGAATGGATGAAGGGCCAAGACAATGCTATCCACATAGGAAAAATCTCCTACTAGGCTTGATGGAGGTTTCTTTGACTATGAGTGTGGGAAAGGCTGTTAGGTTTGCCTCAACCTCCCCCTCATAGGGAGTAAAGCAATGTATTTTAGTCTCACACTAATCTTATAGTTTATTTTTAACAAAACAGGTCTTAACAGGACGAGCGTATTTCTTACACTCGGGGCTTCCTTGGGAGCTCCACTGTAATTTCCATATATTAGATACAAGCTGCAATATTCAGATAACATAAACAAATGGGATAATAAATGCATGCCCTCTTAAGTATAATGAACCAGATCATATAATCAGTTTCTGCAAAGGAATCCTGAGTGAAATCAAAATTAAGAACTATGCATGGGCTTGAGGTGGAATGAGGAATTCTGCTTACAAGCCAGAACTGTCTCTCTCTCTCGGTTGATCACCTCTTTCCTTATAACTGGAAAATTATCTAGGTTTTAACTACTTAACTGCTTTTTAAAGTTGTTGGTTTAATCAGTAAGGTTGCCATCACTAATTTCTCAGGTGGGAGATGAACGGAAAGAGGCCACTGCTTCCTTGTTCTGCCTCTTGACAGCTAAGTGCATTCTCAAGACTACTCAAAACAGCATTTTGCTGCCCATTGCCCCATGGAGAAGCAAGGGGTAATTGTAACCTGGGAGCTCTTTGGCTGTGGAGTGATGCTCAGGACCAGCTTTCCTGACTTCAGTCTATGTCCTGGGTGAAACCATTAAACCACTAAACCACTTTTCTGACCAAAGGGGTACAGAAAAGCCATAGCAAAAGAAAATTATTCAAATAATTTTTCAAACCAGTTTCCTAGCTTATGGAAAACAAACAAAAAACCAAACAAAACTATGACATTGAATTAATGTATTGTGAGTATATAAATTATTAAATCAACCAAAAAATTTTATGGAGAAGATAGAGGGAGTAACACCCGCTATAGAATTTTGTAATACAGGGATTTATTGTAATTTTCTCCAAGGCCTTTTTTTCCCAGCAGTAATGAGTACTCTGTGAGTTTTGTCTATAGGGAAAACCTATAGGAGAGGACTCATAGTCCCCTCATTTTGCCCATGAATGTACTTTCACCAGTTTTGACAGTCAGAGGCCAGGCAGGATCAGGCTATAGGCTACAGACCCTCAGTTTCCTCATCTGTGATGGAGAAGTTCTATTCCTAAGGGTCTTGTTGGGCTAATTAATTGCCATTATCAGACTACAATAAGCCTTACCTGGACAAGAGTGAGAAGCTATCAGTCCCACCTAGGGCTGAACTCTTTCTTGGGCTTCAGGCTGAACCTTGGCTCAGAGGAAGATGATTTGGAGGGATGAGGGTGACACAGTACAGTTTTAGGCTGTGGAGGACCAGGCTTTCCCTCCAGCACCTGCTGCTGCCTGGGGTCCCTTCGAGCACTGTGGTGGTTTGGAAGACCTTGAGAGGGACATCTGGAGCTGTCAAATCATATGCTGCCCAGAGCTGCCAGGCTGGCCCCCTGCCTACATCCAGATTGCAGCTGGGCACACAGCTCCCTCCACCACCCGTAAGGGAGCCAGTATCTGGCAACCCCATACCACTGCATTCCTCCTCTCTGCATAAACTCAGACACCACAAGAAGTTCAATACCTCACAGTCTTGTCTGGCACAACTAGAGGGCTTAGGATGCGGTTCAAGCATGTTGAAATGCAGTCTTGTGCCAAAGCCTGGACCTCACTTGTGAAGACACAAGTGCCACCTCCCCTGCACCTTGCACCTTGCCTTGAGGCTGTTCCCATGGTCCCAGGACTCTGATACCTGAATTTCTGGACATGTCTGTTTAATGGTGCTGGGACAAGGCTTGTCCTGGTGGTAAAATTGGGGTCTTGGAAATGCTGCTACGAGAATGGCTTGGACGTCAGTAGTCAAGATCTGGTGTGGAATATCACAGCTGCTGACAGGCTGATGTGAGACTGCAGGCAGGCATGTGTATTGGTGGTCATACTTAAACGACAGTATTTGCTTTGGTGTGCACATGATGGTTTTGCATAAATTAGTATCCCTGGATACTCGTATATTCCCTAGCATGGAACTAAGAGGGGAACAGTAAAATTACTCAGTTCACCTCTTCATTGTTCTTATGATATAAGAAGATAACAGATCTAGGACATAAATTTTTTTTGCCCCAGCCACAATAAAGCTATCATTGGAAATTCAAGACCTATATGAACAGCATGTGAGAGCATGGATTTACCTAACATGTAAATGACATTATTTGGGAATGCTTCACCTTTACATTAACTTTTCCCTATAAAGCGGCGAAGGTCAGTGAGACCTTGGTTCATCTACTGCATAAATGCCAGTTGTTTAAGGCAAAGCTGCTGTGAAGCAAGAGTCTTGAAATATTCCTACCTCCCAAATTTGTGAATCAGTGGAGAATCTCACATGTATGTGTCAGAGCCTTTACCAGGCCTCCTTATCCCCTACTGCTATTTAGGGGTTCTTATGCAGCATGTTTCCACGTGTTCCTCTGAACACACCTGCCCTCTGATATTTTGAGAAAATAGAGTATTATCTAAAAACTTGCTTTGCAAAACTTACAGAAAGAGTTCAACATGCTCTTTCTTGTTCAACTTAGCAGTGACGTGTATGGTACATAATGGATGTGAACCATAGATTCCTGTGGATGATCCACTCTGCAGAGCTGTCAATAGATGGATAATGCAGTCATCACACCCTATGAAAGACCTTTTTCTTCTTCTTAATATTTTTGCCATCGACTTATTGAGATTTTTAACTGAGGCTTACATACGCAAGACCACATTCTGAGGAAGTCTCTGGGCCCACGGCCTGATCTGTCTTTTTGCGTGCAAGAGGCTGAACACTCAGTCGCTCAAATGGCTGGAGAGTCCCAAAGTGAAGGATATTAAAACCTAATTTTCAGACTTAATTTTAGAAAAAGCTGCTTCAGTGTTATGTGGTACAGAGATATCTCATTAGCTCTTACCAGATCCCTGCCTTTGGAGGGCTCTTTCACTGTGCTAATGGCACTTTGACATTTTGTGGATTACTCTTTCAGGTTCCATAATCAATTTAACATTAACATTCATGTAAACTATTAATGAAATAATATTAAAAAAGAAAAATGTTCCTACAATACTGCAACATTTTAATGCCTCATTAAAATCATTAGTAATGCTAATATTAAAGAACTTACTTCATCTTTCAGAGAACCCCAAAATAAATCATAATCAAATGTTTGCTAACGTACAGCCAGAGAAATAATTTATACATTGCTGGCATATAGGCATCACGTACACTAAAGATGACACTGTAAGGTCACATTATTAAGCACTCACAACTAGTTCTGGCTTTGGAAACTCATTGTACACAGTATTATTTTATAATTATCATTAAACATACTGAATATTGTTTGTGGTTTTTATTTATGAGAAAAAAAAAGTATATAGTGTGCCTCTCAGCCAGCCAGTGCTTTCATGGAATTCAAGTTGCAAACAATGACATGCTTCACTGACCTCAATGACTTACAAAGGCCATTTATATTCAGTACTCTCATTTACTCTATCTTTAAAAATGAGTAAGAGACATATATTAATAGCAAGAAACTGGGAGAATGATTGCATCACTACCCATCTCCAGACTTATTGCAACGCTTCATTCTCCAGGAGTAGAACTGGCATGGGAATGTATATGTTGTAGATAGTATTTATATAAATTTTTCCTACATGTGTAACAGTAGGCCTTTGGTCCTCACTTTGCTGGCCAACTTTTGCATATCATCCTGAAGAGCTGTAGCCACCTGAGTAGCCTTTATTGAGTGAATTGTAAGGGTGAATACCAGAGCAGAGTTCTGATTTGGGGCACACCAGAGCTTTAGACATGTAATAGGGATGTCCTTAGCTGTGGGCTGGGAGGAAAGCTGGCTCCAGGTGGGGTCAGCACTGCATCACACCAGCACCTTCTAGGGAGTGGTCTAGATGAGCAATGAGGCAGGTGCTAATGCTGAGTTGGAAGGATTTCTCAAATGGGTATATCATTTGCTTTAAACCACTGTGGACATCCATTTACACCAACGAGCCACCCATTCCCCGACCAGCAGTCCTGTAATGTAAAGTGTAAACAGGTAGGTGACTGAGCATCCAAACAGCAAAGGACTAGAGGAAGAAACCCTCCAGCCCCACATTGTCAACCAGTTCAGCAGCGCAGGTACCAGGACCGGCCTCCTAGCCCCTCTCAGGGTGAGCCCCGTGGACACAGGCTGCCTCTTGGGTGAGGGTTGCCCCCTCCAGCACAGACTGGGCTAGGCAGGGCTGCTCCAAGGGCAACTGCAGCTTTCCCTGCCATGAGCCAAGGTCGTTATGTTAGGCTGCACTGCTGCACTCAAAAAAGGAGTTAGCTTGGTTTGGATGTTCTCCCCATTAAGCCACAGTATCCAGTTCATCTCTCATTCTGGAGCAAAACATACACGATTTTACAAAAATCACCTCCTCACGGTTGGGTTTTGGTGGTTGCTGTGCCAGATATTTGAGACCAGATCCACTGGATTAAAGAGGAGCTTTGGTCTTAACTTCCAAAAATTAAATACCTGACCTTTCCCAGACAGTGTCCCAATCCACTCACTGAACACCACTCCCCTTTGTAGCAAAGACAGCCTTGCAGGTCCTCCCTTTATTTCCAGCATTAGCTGACCCAAGCCCTCGTTGCTGAGCAGATTTTGCTTTGCAAAACCTCCTTGAGGAAGCTCAGCAAATAAATCCATTGGCATAGTCTCCTGAATTCAAAATCAGAGGGCTGATTCTGGCATGGTTTACATTTTCTGTTTTAATTTGTCATTTGGTTTAGATGAAAGGTTAATTGCGTTTTCTCTTAATATATTTAATATATTGTAGTAACAAGCAAGCTCTAGAAATGATAAAGTAATTTGTTAAAAAACTCTTCTACATCATCTTTAGCCATTCATGTTCCCTTCAGAGAGAAAATTAATTGTTCCAATCTAGTAAGCTACAAAAGAAATACAGCCGACAAAGGGTGAAATATGAACATCAATGGTAAGTTTCAAATTTACCCTATTTATTTTGAATGTAAGATCTCATGACCCACTAAAATTCAGTTCACAGTGTTTTATGAAAAATAATGGCTGAAATTGAATGTCTTAATTTACATTTAATGCAATTAAGAATGGTTTAAATTATGACTGATGAACAGCACACACAGATGTCAGTCAGTTTCATCAGAATAAATTGAAGTCGGTGTCAATGAATGCTCCACTGATAAATCCCACTTTACATAAAATTAATAAAAATAAGGAAATATAATCCTTAGCTAATTGCAAAATGTTCTGGAATTCCCCTGAATTTTGGAGGGGGTGGGGGAGTGTAAGTAGAGAAAGCCACAAAGTAGAGTATGAATAGTGATTTATTTTCAAAGGTGCCGTGTGTGAAATTGTGTAATAGTCTGAAAGTTTACTGCAAAGGGTGTTTCTGTGCAGAAATACCTTGCTTTACTGAAATGAGTTGTGGAAGAGTGAGGAAGATGCCTGTAATGTGCAGCTGTGCATGATCACAAAAGAGCTGTCCTCCCTGCAGTTTCCTGGGAAGTGCTGTGCCTCCACACAGGTTGCAGCACCTGAATTGGTATTTCCTCTGCTTCTGCAGATTTTTGGGCACCTAACTTACTTTCACCAAACCTAGTGCCAGCAAGAATTAGCCCAGAGTTTTCAACCCTGTGCAGTAAACGCAATGGAAATATCAGTTAACGTTCTCGCATGTAAAGAGTGTCAACTCCTCCATACAGGCATAATCTTCCAGTCTTCTATTGGCACAGGGTCTGGCACGGCAGCATCATGGCTCACTGTGAGTCCCCTAAATACTCCCACAGTTAGGAAGGTAATTTTCATAAAATTAATATAAATTCAGACTGATTTATAGAATGTTTTTGAGGTAAAGCAAGTGTACACTGGAATTTCACCAAACATTTGATAAATGTTTCTCACGCTAACACATGAGGGCAGCTTTCATTCTGCATTCTGCATTGAAGAGATACTGTTGCTTTCTAAACAAATACAAAATATTTTTCAGTCTGTCTTCCTGGAGCAAATGTCAGATGTAGGAAGTGCTGTAAGCTCAGTATTTGGCTTAGAAAGTAGTTGTGGAGCAGTCTTGCAGTCCTAGTGCAGGAAAGAGAGATCCAACAATGCTGAAGTTGGGAGGCTTTTGAGCATTTCTTCTGATTCTCTAAGGACTGTAGAGGCTGATTTTAACAAATCTAAATTCTCAGGATAAACAACAATTCTTTCTGTGGAAGACCAGGGCAATGCTGGAAAACACTGAGTTTCCTCATCACAAATGCCTACACATGCTTGTGGTGGTCACTGTCACCAGAAAAGCTCTGGAGAACAGGGTTATCTGACACATATGAGCTGTTTCCTGTGATTTCATAGGTAATCATAAACACTTTTCTTTTTAGAGGCTGCAGGTTACCAACTATTCGTTTGCATATACCTCTGAAATAATCCCTTTCTCACATCAAATAATTTTCAGCCAAGCTGGAGAAGTTTTGTGTGAAGGAAAAACCATAATCTTCTAAGACCAAGGCAACACACCTTCTAAAATGTGGGAAGAGACAAATTATGATGCTACTGTAACTAAACCTCCCAATAGTATTTTACATTTAGAAGCTTATATTTTCACACTGCAGTTGTAGAACAGGTGGCAATAGCGCAAGCTGAAGTTGCCACTTAAATGTACACAGTGAATATTCTACATAGGTAGGAAATGACTCCTTACCTCTTTCAGGATATGCCTAGTCCCTGTTGTATGTCTGTTCTGTGATATCAGATTAATCAGGAGGCCTTAATTGTGTATTCTCTCTGGGTGCAGGTGTTCGTTGTCTGTATGTTAAAGAGTTGAGTGTCCTACCTGTCCTTATACAATATGGCCACTGGGCCAGTGTGTGTGCCCTAGATAGGTCAGTTGAAAAACATTTAACCAAGGGAACTGGAATGATTTATGCAGCTCCTTTCTGGTGCCCCAAAGCAAAAGGACACAAGTTTAGGTCACTGTAGTGTCCTGCACTCCCGCTCACACTTTCCTGTGAAATGTTTGCCTGCCATGCCAAGTTCAAATTGCTGGGCTTGCATTTCCATAGCCCGGTGCAAAACCAGACACTGACCCAAAAGCCATGGGAAGCATCTGCCACCAACAGGAGCTGAGCACTGCCTCTCCCTGTTCAAACCTGAGGGAGCTGTGGGTGCTCCACACCTGGTGTTAGCCAAGTCACTCATTTCACGTATGGACAGTACCGTGTCAAACACAGCTCATTTAATCCTCGCCAGAGACTACAAAGGCACTGATTTAACCACTTACCTAGGGCCAAATTCTCAAAATGGACGTGCCCAAGACTGCAAACCAAAAAATGAGGTATGTTCAGAAGTGCACTCAGAATTGCATGCAGTATTAGCACGATGTGTCTTTGCTATGCCCTTATTATCTTGTAGATATATAGTGTAATTTATGCTAATAGACTGACTCCCAAATTTACCCTTGCTGTGTTAGTTACTTTTCTAGAAAGTACAAATGGCACATTGTTAGCAAAGAACCAGAAAAAACTGGAAACAGAGGGCAGGGGAGCAGCCCCTGGTGATCCACCCCAGACTCCAGTGCACAGAAAAGCGCCTTATATTTTATTCTCCTTATATTTTCTAATGCTTTTTCAATTTAGTTTTAAGTGCATAGGGCTTCATGTGATGGAGCTTCTCTGCTTCCCGTGAGAAATTGCTCCAGAGCTGTATTATATATTTTGCTTTCAGGAAGCTTTTCCTAATTCTTCAACCTAAATTTTTCGTTTGTTAACTTCATCGTGTTACTCCTACTTATATCTCTTTTGTCAGCCTAAATAACTTTCCCCCTCTCATTTGATAGCTGTACCCTTCAAACATTTGTAGCATGCCATCCTATCCTCCCCTTGTGTAGTCAAGCTACATATATTTTGGGGGTTTAACCCTCTTTTTCAGCCATTCTCTCCATTTCCTTACCTACATTTGTTGCTCTTCTCCACACAGTTTGCTCTTTTGTTCAGACAAAAAAGCAAAGGATATTCTAAATGCATGTTTCTCTTGAGAATAAATGCTGTGTTTTTGTTTGTTTGTTTACCTCCTCCATCCACAAATTTCCCCCCTTGTAGGCTAAGCGTATAGAGGGGAGCACAAATGAAGTAGGCAGGATTTGCATAGGTATGTAGACTGCCTTGGAGTAACACAGAACGCTAATAAAATTGGTTTAGGGGATTTTTCTATGTACATTTTTTTTCCATGTGACTTTAAGAGATCATCACTCAATGTTATTTCTTAAACTGAAGAATCTAAGGCGAATGCTTTGACTTGATTTTAAAGACATTGAATTTTTTCTGCTGGTATAAATAGTATGGACACAGTAAAAGTACTTGAGAGAGCCTAATGAACCATTTCTTACACCCCATTACCTTTAGTCTGATATGACTGAGAGTACGGGCACTAATTATCCTCTCTTTCACAGGCACCGACATAGATCTACAGTAGGTCTTAAAACACAATATTCCATACAACTCTTAGCAG
Organism: Callaeas wilsoni; assembly: GCA_013398955.1. NCBI lineage: Eukaryota > Metazoa > Chordata > Aves > Passeriformes > Callaeidae > Callaeas > Callaeas wilsoni. The sequence continues at coordinate 16,981 of VWPU01024553.1, read as the reverse complement.
TACCTCATGTAATACATTTCTGTATTTTTTTCTAATCGAAATTTAAATTAGAAGCATGCCACTTTCCATCTACCTGCCACTTATATATGTTTTATGAACAATTCTTTTATATTATTTCCTGCAAAAATAAAAGTGCAGGTAGCACACAGCCAGTCACAGAGTGAGTCCTAAAAATTAAAGGATTTTTCTTTGAAAGGAGTGAGGCAACCATACTGCTCTAATGACAGAGAAGCTCTGCACAGTGGAGACTAGCACAGGAAAGCTGCCAGCTGAGGGAATCAAGGGAGTGTGAGACGAGCACAAGATCAGAGCTCATTTCCCCTGGGTCTCTCGGAGAATGGAAAATTGCTTTTACTAGTTTAGCTCTGCTCTTCTGTACAAGAAGAGAGCGGGGAGCAAGGCTGATCTAGGGGGATAGGAAATCATGCATTGCTCTGCCCTGCTTTGCATTTCACAGATAGCCTTGCTTAGGTGATGCAGGTGCATCAGGCAAGATGTATGCCTGTCGTTGTCAGTGGCTATGCTTTTGCAAATTATTTGTCGGACTTCCCAGGCTCAGGTCATGTGAGGAAGCTTGCCAGCATCCTCCAAATTCTAGCCTTGTTGATCCACCTGGAATGCAAAGTGCAAGGCTCCAACTCCTCACTGCCCTGGGGTAAATGCTGCTCCCACCTGCAGTGCTGATTTGCACAACTGTAACCGAGCTTGAACCTTTATCTCACGTCAGATGGAAGATGAAGTTTTCTGCTGGTTAACGAGGAAACACTTGGAAACATATGAGCTGCATATTGGGATGCAGATGGTTCTATAAGACAGTACATACATTTATAAAGGAGACATGTAAGGTCATTGGGAACCATCTGCTTTAAATATTTAAATGTCCTTACACTAAATGTATGAGTAGTTTTGCTCTGGACTTGTAATATTAGCCATCTACCAATTTTTTATAATAAAGGTGAAACAAAAGAAAAATGGGAAGGTGGGAGACAAGGCATGGCAACCAATTTACAACATCTGGGCCCTACACAGCCAGCTCAGCAGCAATGCAACCTGTCCAGGAGCAGTTTGCTCTTTTTGCAGTAGTTCGCCCCCAGACAAGAGCGCATCTTCTGAGGCTGTCCTGAAGTCCTGTGGTGCTCTGACCTGGCAGAAGGGACGTCACGATGTAATCTAACTATCAAGAATCCTCCATGATCCTGCTCCTCCTTGGACAGGGTGTTTCCATAAGGGGGTAGTTTTGGCATGATTTGCCTTGCCCAAACAGCAATCAAAGATCTTTTCCTTGCACTAGGCCATATTCTAACTGAGCATTGGAGAGCTGTGGCTCCAGAAACTCTTGCCCTGCTGACTCTGCACTGATTTTCCTGAGAGGATCGGTCCCCACTTTCTTTCAGTTACCCCCAGTAGCAAACCGAAATAAACCTACTGTCCCCCTCTCTGCTTTGTACTCCTTGCATGGTTTGAGAGCTCTATCCTTGCAGGCAGTCATGCTGGCACTCAGAGAAACCACCACTCTTAACTGCCCTAAGTACCACCTATGCAGACTCATGCTTTTTCTGAAGATAAATGTAATGTTAAGCCACTTTGATTCTCCTTTACTTTACTGAAGCATTTTTCACCAAACAGAACCACCCAGGTAGAGAGAGAGGGGCTGGAGATCTTCCAGGAATGGAGTAATGCACCAGCCCTAACTCTCAGCTGCACCTCTGGAGCCCACAGCACTGCAGTGGTCTCCATAGCTCCCAAGGAGGAGCAGACCAAAAGGATCCACATAGTCTGGGTTTAGTTCCTCACTGCAGCTCCTGTAATCAACACCGGAAGGCAGAGAGCACCAGCTTCTTTCCATCTCTGGGTTTCTCATCTGAGTTTATCTAAGACAGGTGCCTTGGGCTTCCTGGGCCAGTGTACTCATGGTGGTGGCTAACAGCATTGAAGAGCTGTGCTGAGGCAGACTGGACATGGTACCCACAGCAGGCAGAGCTGCTGCTCATGCCTGTGCCACCAGCAGACTAGCTTCTTCGTGTATTTTGTGTCTCTGTCTCCTCCATAATCTGAGGAACAGAATCCACACAGTCAAATTTTTAAGTGGTCATCCAGTTTCACACCCTTTGCTGGGAGTATACATACACCATGTTCATCATACTTACACACATACATATAAATGTATATATTATTACTGGGGTCACATTTTCCCTGAGGTCTGTCTCTGCACTAAAGTTCTTCTGTTCATCTCTCTATCAAACATATGCTGGTATGGAGATTAATGAATTTACCAGGACAGATGGATTACTTTTTATGGTAAAAATCTGCTACTAAGAAAAAGGAAAGCTGTTCTGTTGCTCTCCTCTGGAAATAAATGAGAAATAAAACCACAATCAAAACCATTCGTGAATGTTTTTTAGTCTGAATCATTCTCTTTTAGATTGCCTTGAAGTAAGAACAGTTCTGCCTGCAATTACCAAAGCCTAGGAGCATACCAGGATAACCTCCTTCCCCAACATGAAGCCTTCAATTGTACTATTGAAAATGACAGTTGGTTGTTGTTGCTATTGCATTTCACTGATGTTATGATTTAGAGCCTTGTCTTACACCTACTGAGGAAAAAAGACAAACTCCACCACCTTCTGGGAGCCCCCACGCTCTTCCAAGTTCTCTTTGAGATTGTTTGGTTTAGGTTTGTTGGTTTTTTTTCATTTTCCCCAGGAGACCTTAGTCTGTGTTATTACAGATTCACTACATCTATCTTATCTTCATTTCAGTATTTCTGTCCTTTTTAAAGATCCGTTTACAAATACGACTTGCACCATCTTGATAGCAGCCTTCAATTCAGAGCAACAATGTGACTTCTTAATGAAATTTGTGCATCCTTGGATAATATTCACAACAAGCCCCAAACGTCTACCCAGAGAAAGAGTGAAGAATCTGGAAAGAAGAGGAGAGAAACAACAAAAAGGATAGATGAAAAGAAAAAGTGTGAGAAATAATTGCACTGCTCTGCTCTCACAATTAAAAAGCATATCAGAGAAAAACAGTTAAATTAGCTCACTGAGTGCATACAGGAGTTTTAAAGCTCTACTGTCAGCTCAATTAAAAACATACCCTAACAACAGCACATTGATTTATAAAGCAGATTACATTCTCCAACAGCCTGAGGTGGTCTCTGTGACACCACCAGCAACCACCTCCTCCTGCTTTCCTTGTTCCTTCGAGCATTATAGACTACTCAGGATGATTTCATACTGTCAGGGCTCAAAAACAGCTGTTCCTTTTCTGGAAACCAAACAGCCCAGCCTTCCACTTTCTATGGCAACAACAGTGAGCCCTTCGCAATCTGACCTGCCGAGGAAAACCTGCTGTTAATTAAATGTTAATTGCCTTAATGCAATATGCATTATGTGGAAAAACGCAAGTTATTTTAATCTGTATTTTAAAGAATACATCTAAGGCTTAAAATGCCAGGCAGAGGTACCTTATAAATTGACAGATATATATTGCTTTTGCCCCTTTGGTGTTAGAAGAGACTCCTATGAATTTAATAGAGGTGTTGTTCTATTATTTTTCAGACTTTTAGGTCTCTTTCAGACAGTTTTATTTTATTTCTATGCAAAACCAAATGCAGCATTAATAGCCACGTTTGAGTGATATTAAAATGCATTATTTAAATTACATCAATTATTTATTTTTATTTTAAAATATATCAGGAGCTGTGCCTTTCTAATTCCAGCAGACAGTGTGTGTGATTTGATTGAACAATCTTTATTCCTGGATAGATACAAATGCCTTTGTGTTGCCCCCTCTGTGGCAGGCAGAGGTGTACAGCCATTCTCAGAGGGGCCATGCCACATGCCACTTCCAGCACCCTGAGGGAAATAGGATTGTCAGCTTCTCAATTTGAAGGGCTTCTCTAGAGCAACCTGTCTCCCTCCTGCAACCTTCTGCTCAAACACCTTGCCTTCCTTTAAACTGCTTAGCACCTGGGCAAAAAGACTTCATTACTGCAGCAGTTTTTCTGCCAGCTTGGCCCAGGCCCTGAAGAGACTTTCCACCCCCAAGACTGAGGTGATGGGGATGAGAGGAACTAGAAAGCAGAAACTTTTTTGATATATAGAGGAACAACTTCTTCATATCTGCTTGCTCTGGCCAAAATTCATTGTAATGGCTGTCAGGGGCACAGGAGTGCCCAAAGGTTCCTCTCTGGGGATGGCTGTGTGTGTTAACACTGCTTTTTCTTCTGGCCAAGTTTATTATTGTATTTTACCTTAGACTGCTGTAAATGTCATGATGGTCTGTGCAGGGCATTGCAGGTGATGCAACAGAAATGCCAACACAAAAAAAAACATAAACAGGTTTATTCCCATTAACTTTTGGCTGACTCAAGAAGCAGTGGGGATGAAACAAGGTATCCCAAAATGAATGCTTGTGTAAAATCACTGATCATGTACCTATGTTGCCCAAACTGTCTCTTGGGAAGAATAAATTGTGTAGAGATATAAAAGACAGACCTGAGAGCACCAACCATAAACGCGTCACTCTCCCTCCTTCCCTTTTTTAACTTATCTGCAATTCACAAAGGCAAAATACTATAGTTATCAGTAGGGAAGGGTCTGCTGGACAGCTTCCTTGCTGTGCAAACAGATAAACTGAAGCTGATGAAGTTCCACTGGTTTACACTAGCGGCAAATGCCACTTAAAATAAGCTGCATACATGCTGCAGTGGTCTCATGGGGATGTGGGAATACCTGCTTCTGTGATTTGATGCAAAACTATTTATAGCCTCAGAATTTCCTCAGAATTTAACCCCCCTGACAGGAAGCTGCCAGAAGAAAGATGTCAGCAGAGGCAAGTACTGTCGGGGAAGCGACGGCACTGCCACCACAGCCTAGGGGCCTGCCTAAACAGAGAGTCAGCATCCCTTCCAGAGACCTGAGCCTCTCTCAACCACATCTGGATTTGATCTCCAATGTTTAGAAATCTGGGGAGTGTCTCAGTGTTTTTGGACTGCTACATGCATTATTTTTCTCATCTTAAAGCTGCCCATGTAGAGAAAAACACAAGACTTCAGTAACAGTTACCAGCATGATTTGCTTTTATTACCTTTCTGTTCAAGACCCTTGTTTCCCCTTGTAGCATGTCAAATTGCCCCCAAAACCATATTATACAGCAGAGAAATGTCGTTCACACTTCACTGGCTATTGATTTACTTTACTTATTGGCACAAAATCAGCCTGAGATAAACATTTTGTCCCCCATTTCCACTATTGTAAGCGATATAGTTCACTGCAAGATAGGCAAACCCCAATGTGCTGGGTCACAATTCGACATGGCTTTCTAATCAATGTGTGAAAAATTACCTAATGAATAATGGGTTGCACATTTCCACAAACAAATTAACCAGGGTGAGACTGAAACTAATGATTATATTTATCTAATGTAATTTCACATCTGTTACTAGAGCTAGTAATTTTTTTTTCTTTCCATGGCATCCTTAGAATTGCAGCCTAGCTTTTGAGAGACAGACATTTTACATCCATTCAAACACATAACGCTCAGGTTTCTTACATACATCATTTTAAAACCACAACATATTTGGGAAGTTTGTTACTATCTTACCACATTTTCTGGGGGTTTAGCTGCCTTTTGAAATGTGGTGTGGTTCTCACACTGGAGTCAGGGTGCTCTAACTGACAACACCTCCCATGCAGGGAACAACAAAAGTGATCTTTTTCCCAATATACCACCTGATAATTTTCACTGGAGTTAAGCTAATGCTATTTGCAGGTGAAAAAGTGTGACACTGGGAAGAAACCTCACAGTCATGTTGTTTTTCTTCTTCTTAAAATAGATTTGTGTTTTCCTTATGGAATTATGAATTTAGTAAAGCAGATGTCCTTGGGATCTGACTGCCGACCCCATACATGTTCAGAAAGTAGCCAGGACCTGATGCAGCAGGATTTTCTCAGAATGGGGAACGCGATTGGCTCTGTGGGGTTTGCTTTCCAGATAGGGGTTTTTATTCTCCAGGCACATTAAAATGTTTTGCTTGTGGTGACAAAAGTTGCTTAGGTACCCTCCTTGGCCTTCAAAATATGAGGCATTAACTTGTCTGTCCCTCTCCCAAGAGAAGCATTTCAAAGAAGGGCTTGTAAGACAGGCCACCAGGGAAGGACAAAGAGGACAATGCTGGGGTTTCCTCCCCAAAAGATGACTCACCTCAATTCCCATGGAGGATATAGAGCTCCCCTAGCAGCAAGCACCTTCCTTCCTACAGCGGGGGGCTGTGTCTGCTCTGTAACATCCACCAGCTTCCAGTTGTCTTTAAAGATGTTGCAAGAAAAGCAAGAGTCTCCAAATGATGTCACTGCTTGAGTCAACATTATTAAACAATTTCACAACCTGTCTCAGTCGTGCTGGCAGCTTTCATAAGGATTTATTATCCAGAAAGAGAAGAAGAGAGGGGGCTGAGAGTGCACAGAGGTTTGAAAGTCATTGTACCGAGAGTTTAATTATTGTATTTTTCACTGAAGTTGAAAGTATTAAGGAAAATCTAGCCAATTTCATATTACCTCATTTGATTAAAGAAGTTGTATGATTGTTCAGAATGTGTAATTGCCATTCAGTACAGCTGAGCTGAAATAAAGCTTTTTGACTTCACATCCTTAATACTTGATGATATTTTGCAGCCTCTTTGTACTAGCCAAACAAAACTGGGAAAAATAGAACCAGTTTATTCCGAAAACATTCTGATAATTGTTCTGACGGAAAATTATGGTAACTCAATGTGTATTTGTTCTGATTTGTGTGTATGTGCTGTTTTTAATAGTATATGTTTATCTTATCACCATTGGGAAGAGTCCTCTATACAATCATGTTGTGTATGGGCCAATATATAACTTCACAGGTTTCAAACCACAGAAAATAAAGCTTGACAAAATATCATATTTATTACATGGAGTAAGACATGCAGATATCCTGCAGCTCTGTGCCTTATAAGCCTACAGTGATTTTTTTTTTAAGTACTGTTTTGTATTTGGCTTCTTTATTGAGAAGAGAGATTCTAGATGTGTACTACTACAAATACTTTAAAAAAAAAAAAAAAAGGGGGGGGGGCAGATAGCTCTCATTCCTTTCAATGTTTGTTCCAGAAATAAATTACCTTGTTTTACCCAGAAGCTTGTAGGACAAGTGAGGAACATTCTGTCTGGGTCACTCCTAAACTGTTTGGTTACAAAGTAGACCTCTGGATCTCTTGATTTGGAGACTCCTTGTTCCACCAGCTACAGAAGAGGTGTCTACGTACTACTAGCACATTACCTAAAGAAAAATGGATTGTACATTTCTACAAACAAGCTAATCAGAAAAACAGACACTATCAAGTGTCAGCCAGCCTGGCAATGGTTGAGTTGCATCCTTCTGTGGGAGCATCTTCTGCAGTAGCTTGTTAATCCCTGCCTGCACAGTGGAGGACTCTGGTGGAACACCTGAAGAGGAGTGTTTCTGACCTCTGCAGTGTGAATGGACTGGGATAACACCAGTGCATCAAGTCCAGCTGGACTCGACTCACAGAGATTAAGATACGTGCTGCCACTGGAGGAGGCAGGAGCTGTGTAGGTGCCAGGCACGTCCCTCCACACTGGGGCAGCTGAGCAGCTGGACAGTCACCGCCTGGCTCACAGGAAACTTCAGTGGACTTCCAGGGCCATGTGTGATGGCAGTTGAAAAACAGTAAGAAAATAGAGCACAGCATACTAGAGACAAACTCGTGTGTAGCCACCCAGCCCCAAACACTTGATTGCCCAAATGTACCATTCTTCCTAAAGCGCCTTCTTTTCCCTACTGTGAGCATGATGACTGTAGCATGTCCTGGGCTGCCACAGTCTGCAGAAGCCACACAGTGGGAGGGCTTTGTCATGGCACAGAAAACCCAGGGATCTCTTTTTTCCTGAGGACCACAGTGACAGATACAGGTAGAGTAGCATGGGGACTGAGCTGAGGAAAATATTTGATGCCTGCTAATAACAAGCATATTCACTCAGTTATTTTTGCTTCTGCTTTATCCAACACATTTGCTTCGGTTAATGTCTCTTAGCCTAAGTCAGGCTCACTCAGTCCTGAAGATATAGCTCAATACAAGCAATTCCTGTTTTAATAATAATTCACTGATTGCTGCTTGGGCATTTGTTGCTGGAGAAAGTAGTGAACTCTGTTGACTGAAGAACACAAAGAATGTTGATGTAAACACAGCGCAGAGCTGTCCAGAGGGACTCAGTGCATTTATAGTGAAAGCACACCAAAAATAAACTAAGCATCAGTTTTTCTAGCAGAGGCAGTCTGAGTGTCTCAGCCTGAGTCCAGAAGGAGGTCACACAAGAGAGGCATGGCGTGACGACAGCCTCCGTGCCTTTTCATGATAACCAGGCTGCACCACTTGTGTTTCTCATTTTCTCTCTGGTACAAATTTCTCACTGAGGGTTTTGACAATTTTCAAATATTGTCATGGAGAGTGTGACAACATGAAATGAGAGTAGAGCACAATGATGCAGTAAATAGTTACATTATTAGAAAGGCAGATGCTAGCATTGAAGCAGGGTTGTTGGCCTAAAAAAATAGATTAGGAGGGAGAAAATAGAAAAAAATCTGTGAGATATCAGAAGCAGTTGATAGCATAATAACATTCATATGCAAGCAAGGGTTTTCTGTGGCAGTGTGAATCAGCTCACATGCTAATATGACCAGTAAATAAACCATAGTAGGATTCTACAATTGATATTATTACTCACCAAATACAACTCCAGGCCAGTGAATCGTGTCAGGGGATTGCATTTTGGACTCCAACCCTGACACTGGTACCCAATAGGCAAGACAAAGTCCTGCAGCAGTGCTTGAGTAACACCCAGCCATCTACAGACAACCTAAATTAATCATAAACCTGGTGTTTTGTATTTCCTATTGGCTTATCCTTGTCACTCCTTAGAGTCCTCAGAGATATACCCTGAGTGAGTGCAGAGATACTGGTGAAATTTAGGACTTTTGAATGTGCTGTGCTACCTAAATTGAAGTCAGCAAGGCTGCTGCAGCCTGGTCCCCCACTTAGGCAATTGTGAGGAATGGGTTCTCCTCACCCTGCTGTGAAAGCTGTTGCCCACCTCTTGTGCCTACCATCCTCTACCCAAAAGTCTATAAACTGCCGTCTAAATTCAGTGCATAAGAATGAACTTAAGAGTACCGGAGGATTTTCTACGTGCTTCCAGGGTCCAATGACTCATGTAACAATCTGATATTCTGGTTCTCTGAGAATCTAATATTCTCTGAGAATCTACTATTCAGAGAGCCTGGGCACCAATAACTCCAGCTTGAAGAGTTTCTGCAACCACTTCCTCAAAGATCAACCCAAACTGTATTGATGAAGGCAGCCAAATAAACTGAATTTGTGCAAAGGCAAACTCACCTTTAACAAATGTAGGAGTGCTGCTATAATCCTTGGTAAAGCCATGGTAAGTGAGAGGCACTTGCTCTGTAGGATAATGTTGTGAAAGCAGAATAGTCGAAGCAGTATGTCAGCTGTCTGTGCTTAAATGCAGCATGTTGCATTATGGATGTTCCTCCACAGGAATGCAAACAGAGAGAAAATTTCATGTGTTGCTTTCTTGCACATGGCAGGGCAGACTCAGAAGCAAACAGAGGCATCCCATGGAGGTACTCCCTGACAATGTTAGTCTCTCAGAATCTGAGGAAGTGATGGCCTGGCCCTATGCACAGCTACTGTGGCCAGCACATCTCAGCTAGAGTGCAGGTGGGACTCCAACTGCCTTTGCCGGTCAAACTGCTTCCCTGGGAGCCTCTAGAGAATGTGCTGAGGCAAACAGGACACCTTTGGGATTTTCCACTGCTAAACAGACTCTGATATGAGGCAGGACCAATTAAAATTGCCCTGAGTAAGTTGAAGGAGGAAGGCTTTTGCCACTAAACAATTTGCTGATGAGTCAAGTACCAGATAGTTTGAAGTTTTTCTGCCAATTTGGAAATGAGAAGACCTAGATGTAACCTAGTTATATCAAAGTCATTTCATGGAGTTTCACCAGTTGAGTGGCACCCATGATAACTGCTGAAGGTGAGGGCAAAAGGCATAGCCAGGAATGGTGCTTCGAATTGCTTTTCACCTGGACTAATTCACGCAGGTAGTCACAAGAGTATGTGATGTGTCAAAATCCTAGAGGCAGCAGTGAAAGCAGGAGTGGGCTGGTAGATAATCTTTCACACAGAGGGTCATAAACTTCTTTGGGTCTGTAGTGGGTCTGGCTGACATAGAGTTCATTTTCCCACAGCAACCCTCACAGTGGTGTGCTTTGCACTGGTAGCTCATTCTGAAGCTAGAGGCAAGACATAAGGATCAAAATGAGATTTAAACATGAGATGGGGCTTTGTGGCTTGGTAGAAAGAGCACCTCTGGAATGACTGGACAACTGCAACGTTAAAGGTGGCCAGTTGCAGTTAATGGAAAGCAAAGTTTTGTGTATTCGTATAGATTAGAGATAGAGCAAGGAGGGAAGACATTATTTGATAAAGAAGAAAGTAATGAACTAATTGTGGGGTTTGATAAGAAGGTAGTGAAAGCAACCAGAACATTAAAACTGATGAAATTGGGCAGCCTACATTACTTTGAAGAGGAGACTTAGGTATCAAAACACTTTGATGCTTTTCAAACAAGTACCTGCCACATTGGATGCTTTCTTTTAGTAGGTAATGGTGTAACCAACTGCTGTCTAAGTTATAACACTAAGGAGGATGTGTATGGAAGGCATCAACAAGCAGCAGGCTGACTGTGGTTTGGATGTAATTGATTGACTATAGAATCCATGAATGAAATAATGAATTTACAAATTTATAGATTTACACCCTACTGAAGAGGCCAAGAGAGGCTGTGAAAAGGAATGAATGACTATTGGAGCAATTTACGGTAAACAGAACAAGAATCATCTTCAACTGAAATGAGAGGGGTCTTGCATCCTTTAGAAAACATCTCCATTGTAGCTGTCTCTGCCTAGACAGGGTCCCCAGAGCCCAGCAGCATTCCCTGCACTGGCAGGGATCTGTCCAGTCGCAGTTTGAGCAAACATGAGCTTAAAATTGCAGAGCAGTTAAAGCAGAAAGGGCAAAGTGACAATAATATAAAATATAGTGGAATTATCTTCAAGTATTTCTTAAGTAATTAAAATTTAAAGAATAAAGTATGAGTCATTTATTTGCTACCAAGACCTGAAGATCACAAGCTGACAACGAATACAGTTGTGGGTGTTAATTACTGCTTAAAATAGACAAAAAGATTAGAGCCACAAACTGTACCAAGTATAATTCTTTATTTAGTAATTTAATATTCCTCCCTCTTCATTTCAATGCATTTTTATATGTCTGACCTTCTGTAGACTCCTCATTTTGTTCTCCAGTTGAAAGAGCAAAGCTGGTTAATTTTTGGTGACATTTTGTAGCCATGTAGATGCTGAAATACCTTTTTATACTTGGACTTGTTTATAAATCTGAATTCAGTGAATACCTCCCTAGCCACACAAGCCTGTAAGCTGGGTGATGTTACTGAAATGAGAGCCTATTCCTTCCCAGGGACTCCCGGAGTGGAGTTCATCCTGTTCTGAAGGGCCCAGGGGACAGTGAAAAGTATCCTATAATGGCTTTAGCCATGGCAAACAGCTGGACCACTCTATGTCTTCTTCACGTGTCATCTACTCTCCCAGTGTATCACTGATTCACATGGACTGTGATTATGGCACAACCAAATCCGTCAGATTCAATGGCATGGGGAGTTTTTGTGTTACAGTCAAATCAAGTTTTGCCTGGACTTTGGTATAAGGCAGGAAGCTCAAAATTACATCCTTCCAGTAAATAGGAATTTCATTATAAAGTAATGTTTCTGCCTTGAAACAGGGACTGGTGCTCCCTCTTAATTATTAGACACCAAAACCAGGGGACGATGCTTGTAGCCATTCAGAAATGCTCTTTAAAAAAGTTAGCAAAAATATAAACCTTAAAATCTTGTAAAGGAGCCACAGGGAATCATAGCTGCCACTTAAATTATATTAAAGGGCAATAAATTGAAACCAGTAAAAAAGAAATGTGTCCTTACAGGGTGCATTGTCAGCTTATGAAATTCACTGTAGCGGGAGGTCAGTGAAAGAAAGTCTATAGTTTGTTTTTTCCCAAAGTACTTTTTGGATCACTACCATGATGCTTCCAGTGCTGCGAGAAAAGGCTAATCAAACTTCATACTCCAAGGCACAAACTGTCTATGGGGGTCAGGAAAGAACGTCACCCTCAGAGACAGTGTATTAAGCATATTCTGCATTTTCCCTCTCGACCTTCGAAGGAGGGTAAGGATCTCTGCAGAATTGTTATATAACCTCCAAAGGCAAATTCTGCACAAATGCCTCTGGATTCCTTGCTCCCGGGGAGGGATTCTCCTCTGGCAGATTTCAAAGCCTCTAAAAGCATAATTTTACCTCTGAAAAATGTATTTGAGCATTAGCATTGATGAACGATGCAATATAAAGGTGCAGCAGCATTCTTGAGCCTCAAAGACAGTCATGGGAGAAGCTGAAACAGGCACAATTTATTGTCAAATAAGAGAGGCGACCTCCCCACCCGTACCATTGTACAACATCCCAGGTGGAAGACAAAGACAGACTCATCTGTGCATGAGCCCTGGCTGTGAGAAGCACGAGAAGGGAGACACCCTCCTATCAGTTTTTGTCTGAGAAGTAGAACTAAATCTCACAGAAGGCCTTACATGACTACTAATAAAGCCCCTCAAGCACGGCTTAAATACAATGATGCTGGTTAACCAAGCAGCATGCCTGCCACATCCCAGGCAAGACCATCCCCTTTGACTCTTGCTGCTATTCATGTTGCAATCAGGTGAAAAATTAAAACTGCTGTACCTACTGTCCCCTTCCACCACCACCACCAACACCCACCTCTGTTTTTCTCTCCCAGTTCCATCGGTGCACAGGTAATGATTGGTCTGTGATGTTTAAAAGGAGGCAGTGGGTTCCAAATCTGCTGCTCCGAGTTAAAACATGGCTATCAGCTATCCAATTAGTTTTGGGTATATCACATGCATTCATGAAGTCAAACTGGCTCTCAGTCTTCCGGTCTTTCCTCCCCAAGGCTGGATGAGCTGATGTGGCGTGAGGTGTGGTCAGACACCTGAATGTGATTCATGTGTGGTCTTCTTATCTCTTTCAGAAAATAAGGTTTTTCACTGTGAGAAAGCTGAGTAGCAGAGCAATTTTGAGCACCAACCCTGAAAATGTTAACACATGCATCTGATGAATTCACTGCCAGGTCAGTATGGGCTTTAAAGGCTGCAGGATAAGAGTTTTTGTTTCTTTGTCTCTACTGTCCAAGCTGTAAATCTATGTCAGCTACCAAACAGTTGAGACATATCTATAAGTTTACAGGTTGCTAATTTCCGAGGATTCTTCTCCCATTCCCTTCTGTGGCATTTGGATTTTTCCTATGTTTATAACATGTATGAGGGAAAAAACTAAAATTCCTTTGTTCTCCCTTTCATTTCTGTGCTGAAAGGCCATGCTTCCCAGACCAACCACCCTGAGCTCAGCCTTAACGGCAGACAAGAGGTGGTCATCTCCCTGTCAGAGCTTGCTTTAGAATGAAAGGAATCTTAATTCCAGCATTGGAAATTAAGAAGATTTTGTTATTAGCTCTCATGTCAATAATTTAGAAAATACATGCCAAATCACCATGTTCTCTCAGTTCTCTCTGAACACAGCTGCAAACTGCATTAGGTGTTAGAGTGAATGGATATATTTCAGATGAAATATTTGTACTGAATGATTAGAGTAGTCTGTATTACAAAATTACTAATAAACATTGCTTCTGGCTCAATTTAGCCTGAACTCAGTGAACCTAGCCAGTGGTGAGAAATCAAAAACTCTGAAATACCCAATGAATGAATCTAACTAATCAAGAAGCCCTGCAGGAAGTAGATGCCAGGATTAATGAGCCAGTGGTTTCACCATGCCATGCTGTTATTTCTTCACATAAATGCCCTCAGATGAGATTACCTTTGTCATGAAAAGGAGAAAAGGAAGGTTACATACTTTCAACTGACAGGTTAACTACCATACCTCCATTACTGCAAGATACATTTTCATGTGCAGAGATTTTTATTCTGAAAAATGAAAATTTAAATACCACAACACAAATTAAACCACATTTTCATTTCTAAGAGCAGGGATCATCACTGCTAGTACAATAATATAATCCGTGCTGCAAGTTACCTGATCCCTTGCCTTGCACAAACTTTCTTCCCGTATTAGTAATTGCTCAGTGATTGCAATCTCCAGCAGCAGGTAAGAGCAGATTCTGCCTTCCATGGAGATTTAAGCAGAGGAAGAGAGGAGAGAGAGAGAGAGTGTCAAAGCATTTCATCAAGAGAGCAAATGAAAGGTTCAGTGACATTATCTTTATGTATATTCCTTAGACATTAGGGGTGATGTTGTGTTTAGAGGAAAGTAGAATTACATGAATATGTGCCGATGTGGAAATGAATCCACACATAAGAACATAAATCTCAGTCTACTTACACACTGGGTGGAACAGCTTAAGGCTAAAACGCATCTTAACATAAGCAAATAAGCCCAGCTTGTAACAGCCCCTGTGCCTGGTGTTACCTACTTAGTCAGTAATAGGCTAATTGTTATTCAGCATAACTATTCCCTCTCAATTTATATGGAATTCACTCATTTATTTTGATCACTTTACGTGAACGAAGCAAAGCTGTTCATGTTGTTAGCTAGAACTGGTTCGTGCCGTTTAATTTTTATCTTTTAACATCAGCAAGATTGAGATTTTATAGTAAAATAATTCAGACAAAGCATGTAGCATATGTGAGTGAAGCCTGTGGTCTCCTTCCTTCCACCCATGTTAAACACATAAGAGCATCAGCTTAGATGTTTTACGCTGCAAAGCTTCAGCGGGTGCTAAGGGTACATATAATTTCAAAAATCTCCCAGACTCAGAACACAAGGATCTATTGCTATGGAAACAAATCAAATTTGTATCAAAGTTGTATAGGATCAAAAAGCTTTGCTCATAGCCAAGACTACAGTTGCATTAGAATATGGAGGAAATGATGGATGTTCTAGGAGCGAGTATTAAGCCGGAAGACCTCTGTAAGGCCCCTTTCACAGAGCTGCAATGTTCAGTGTCAAGAGTTGGATCTTACAGGTTGTGTCTCAATCCCCTGCCCCCAGCCAGAGAGAGCATTTTTCTCCACCATTAAAAAGCACATATTTTTTTAAGATCTTCCATACCACATTTTACAACATTCCTACATCATAAAGCTGTCTTGCTTATAGCAATATAAAGCAGCTGTAAAAATTATGTGCTTGTAAACAACCTTCCATACATTTGGAAGAAGTAGAGTGAGATTTGCACTCTTCTACATGTAAGTGGAGACCTTTTGCCCTCCTGGCAGTCCACAGTATGGGGAAGAGAACACTGTGGAACTGGGAAGACCAAGGGACATCCCAGCTGGGCTGCTACTCCCCTTAGCACATGCAGGGTCACTCACTGGATAGGGAAGCTGGAGGTACTCTAACCAGCTCTGCTCCATAAGCACCCTGTGCGCTCACATCTTTGATGGCTGATCTAAACTGATCACAGACTTCAATCTCAGAGCTAAGCCTGGCTGAAGAGGGGCAGCTGCTCTGTCCAAGGCTGGGCTAGGGACTAGAGGCAGGGCTAGAAGGAGAGACAGAACATGGTGACTTCTTTTCCCAAGTGCTACCATGGTATGGATTGTGGTATGGGACCTGTCTTGCCTATCCTAGACTACCTCAGGTGGAGCATCCTGCGTTGTTTCAGCACCTGCAGGAGCAGAATCCTGCAGAAGGGCGTAGGGCTGTTTCCTCAGGTGACTCCCAGAGGACTCACTTGTGGTCTGGATCACCAATAATTTATTCTGCTTTTATTTCTCTTTTAAATTAAATATGCATATGTAATATGCACTTTGGAGCAGGCAAGGACCCTTCTGCGGGTGCCTATGGAGTCGGGCACTCTCAGGTGTGTAATTAAGAGGTGTGTAATTGATGTACAAGGAGAAGAGATCTCAGTGTATTGCATAAAAGACAAGGGCGAGGGGGGAAGAAGAAAAAAAGAAGCCCAAACCTGGCTATATGATGCTTGGCAATGCACTGCATTTCTTTTTCCCACCATATCAAAGTTTGCACGGAAGTAAAGCAAGAGTTCTCTCTTCCATGAGGCTCACTTCACCAGCAGCTGTGCCCTCATTTCACATCCTGAAAAACGAATCACCCCTCCACTGCCTGCCTGCGCCGGCCTCCCGCTGACCCACTCTTCTTCATCCCTTGCTCCTGCCCTGCTTCACCACGGAACTTCTCCTTGCTCGCAGTTTAAAGGCCAACCACACAGAAAGATTAACAAAAGTTTATTAATCATGAAGTATTAAAATTGTGACAAGTGAAAGGCATCAATGCAAAGTTAAGCAAGCAAACTATCCCCAAACTTGTGACAAAGGACTCAGTGAATACCACAGAAGGAAGTCCTGTCTTTTTTTTTTTTTTTTGCCTGCAGTTGAAGACACCTCTCATATCTCACACGCCACATCAAAATCTATAATTCTTCATATCACATACTGAAAATGATTTTATTTATCCATTCACATTAACTTGATATAAACGTGTCCGGAAAAGTCAAGTAATATGTTTTATATTAGCTCAAACATTTATTAAGTAACCCAAAATTCAATAAATAAGCACAGACAATAAGTTAAAACATATCACGAATCGACCAGTATGTAACAAGAATGCTTTATCTACACAAAACATCCTATTTCACATCGTTTGTTCATTCCTCCAGCGGCCCTGCCCTGCGGCGGGGTGACCGGCACATGCAGGCGGGCGGGCCGCGGGGCCGAGCCGGGCCGAGC
>VWPU01024548.1:0-16881 GCA_013398955.1 Callaeas wilsoni | reverse complement strand
AGTGGCAGCCGGGGCGCCCCGAGCGCTGAGCGGCGGCACCGCGACCGCCCCCGCGCCGCCTCCTCCCGCCGCGCCCGGGCGGGCACTTGTTGCATTGCGAGAGGGCTTCCGCAGCGCGCGGACTTCTCATCCCGTCCTGCCTGAGGTACCGCAGCGGGAAGCGCAACTGGTGGCTGCGGCGCGGCACCCGCCCGCCCGGTCCGGCGGAGGGGTGAAGGGTGGGCATCCTGGCGAGCGGGATGAGGGATGAGCCGGGGCGCTCCGCGGCGGCCCCCCGCTCCGCTGCGCCGCGGGCAGGGGCGCCGGCGCGGTGTGTCCTTCGCTCCCCCGGGGCAGGGGAACGGGGGGCGGTGGGACCCGCCGCTGTCGCCGTGTCGCGACCCTGTCAGCGCAGCGGCGGCGTCGCTCGGGGCTGTTTGCCCGCGGTTCGGGGGCTCCCTCGGGCGGGAGGCGGCGGCGCAGCCCGGTGCGCAGCCCGCTCCCGGCGCTGTTCCGCGGCTCCGCACGGCTCGGACAGGCGATGTCTCTCCGGTGGCACTCGCCCTCGAGCCCCGGCCGGGCTGCGGGGCGCTGCGGCGGCTGCGGGTTTGCCGAGAGTTTCCAAACTCCGGGGCCAGGTGGGACGCGGCGCCGTCCCGTTAACTCGCGGTGCTGCTCCGCCCTGCTGTGACCTGTGCGTGGCTGGGTTCCCAGAGGTGCGCGCTGCCGTCGCGGCAGTGCCCGCACCGAGAGGAGCTTTCCGGCGGTGTCCGGGGCCGCTCCCCCGGCTTGGGGGGCAGTCAGTGGCTGGCTGCGGGCAGCGCGGCCGGTCCCGTTGGGCACCCGCGCCGGGGAGGTCTGGTGGCAGAGGTTTTGGGATCTTGAAACTGCTTTGCTCGTATGTCATTAATCTAAGGATTGAGGAAGCATTAGGCACGGGCTGTGTGTGCTTAGCAGAGGGAAGCGTGCTGTGATGGGTACAAACTTTGGGGACAGGCACCGCTGTTCTGGAGACTCTGGGATGAAGCATTGCTCTGTCAGTCCTTATTGCTCTCTCGTTTCAGTGTTAGCGGTATGCTAATTGTCCTTGGGAGAGCAGAAATTCTCCCAAAGTGTTGTTATTTTCCTGCTAAAGTATCTGTGAGTTGATACAGTGCACAGCGCAGAGCCATTACTGTCAGGCATATAAATAATTGTGTCTTAATGCACAGCTTATGTTAATACGTCTTCCGTGACTATTTTTTGAGCGACTGGATTATTGACCCTCTGCACAGAAACGCCAGACCTAACATGAACCGTAAAAGAGCAAATGGTTTTGTTTTAATAAATAACGGCTTGGGTTGAAAGCGTTTTTACAATTCTATTGCTAGTGAAAAGACAGTAATTTTTGCAGTTCCAGGGATAATTAGGCGCAGTTGTGAATGGCACGAATTGACTTGGCATGGAGGGTAGACGAACCTCCTGCGATCTCTAGATTATGATCATTATTGTTATTGTAGGCCAGTGGGAGCCAAACTGTGTCTTTCCTTTTTATCCTTTGATTTCTTTCTTCTTTCGGGGGCTGGAGGGGGTGGGGAGTTGAGAATTTGAAGATTGTGCTTTGATGCATTTTCAGCACCAGGGCTCCAAAGTAATTTTCTTACTGAACTGTGTGGTAAAAGGCATTCGTGTTTGGAGATGGAAATTTGCAATTGAGAGTGAGAAAGAGGGGCTGGAGCTGGGCTCCATAGCTAAGCTACATCATTAGATACAGGTTAGCATTTTATAGCTGCCTTATAGAAATGTGCTTGCTTATTTCTCAAAACCAAAACTGATCTTTAACTTTTGGACCTAGTTCACATATCTGACTTTGCTTAGTGTCTTTTTTCAAAGAAAAATATAATGTCTTTTCTGGGTAACCTGCTTTGGCTGGGTGATGGACTTAATGAACTTATAGGTCTTTCATGGCTGTAGCTGCTTTGATCCTAGAAACTGTAAAGATTTTTATGATCTATGACCTGGAGAGACTGCTACATACCGAAAACATTCTCTGCTAACTTCGTATATCCTCTGCTTAATCTGACCATTTGCCAAACTGCAGAAGTCTGTTTGGAAGAGCTGTGGGGGAATGTGCACACATGTGACTATTTGGGAATTAGTCAGTGTTTTATGGGCTGCAGCTCGTGCTGATTAGGGGGCTGCAGCTGAAGCCGTTTGTGGCATTGCCAGCTTTCCACTCTTGTTCAGGTGAGCTGGGTGCTGATGACACTCAGCTGTTAGTGTTTAGTGAAATTTGGTCTCTTCAACCATCCTTTTGAAGAGAGCAGAAAGAATTCAATAATTGAATCTCTTTAAGCATCCTTTGAAGAAGAATTGCAAGAATTGAAGTCCTATCTCCTACAACTAATCCTAGAAGTGTAACTCTTTCTCACAGTAAGTTCTTACCACATTTCTGGTCTCTTGCCACCTTCAATAAGCAGCAGTCCTCAAACTGCTGATTCTTTGGGCCTTCAGGCAGCCTGCTGGTCAAAAAAACCCATTGGAGCCCTCATCAGCATTAAGCAGAAGAGACTGCCCTAGAATTAATTGCGTTGAGGAAAGCTTGAGAACTGTGGGCTGCTTTCTTGCTGTGCAGCTGGAGCAGCTTCCGTCATGTGCGGATTTGTTGCGAGGCAGTGCAGATAATACACCCGCCTTCTTCCTGTGATCTGAACAACTTCTGAAAGCTGACAGTGTTCTGTCCCACTGTCACTGTTGGGATGAGGCTCCTTCTTGGCATTTTTTGGTGGATTTAGACCTATGAAATGCAGCTAGGCATGACTGCTCCGTGGCATTGTTAGTGATGTGTACTGAAATCCTAGGCTGGTGATTAAGGAGTAGACCCTGCTTCCTGTTCTCCCATCCACAAAATGCAAGGGAAAATATTGCTGCTTGTTTAAAAAACAAACAGAAATGAAGTCAGTTAAGTGACCTGACTGATTGAACTACTCCTAAAATACTTTTATAGCTAGAGTGGCCATATGACCTCCTGCAGCTCTTGCTGGCAGATTGTGTCTTTTCTGACCTTGTCTCTGTAATTAGGGCTGGAGGAAAGACTCGTGAGATCTCTGCACTTGCACTGGTAGTGTGAGAAACTGGTAGCTGAGAGGTATTTTTTTACTGAGTGGGTTGCAGTAGGTCAGGTTTAGGTGTGCACCCTCACGAGTCTGGAAAATGTTGACCTTTCACCACTTCTCACCTCCCGCTGTTGTTCCCCTTCTTCTGAGTTCTTTTATTCTGTGTACATATAGATAACAACCAGAAGCAAAGACATGGATCTTCTAAGATCTGACCTGCCAGTTGTATTCAAGGGTAGTGAATTGTTATTTGAATTCAGGACTTTTTAGGAGAACTTATGAAGTGAAGGATTGTTTTAGTACTATCGATCATGATGCAGGCTTCTGTAAAGCTGTGGGTAGCCCTGTTGGCCCTTCTTGGAGTTAAAAGCTCTTTTCCCTATTGCTCCCTGTGGTCATTTAGAGAAAGAATGTTAACAATTTTCTCCCTATCTCCAACTAACGCTCAGAATCCTATGCACGATTGCAAAAGTACCATATTCAGTGTTTTACTCCTCAGATCCCAACGAGGCCAGAGAGGGAAGAGACTCACATGAATTGTGAAATGAGTGGTTACATAGGACATTAGTCAGGAACTGAAATGCTACATGGAAAGTTTAGTGTATATAAGTAATTTACATAGCAGTAGAGAGTGAGAGCAAGAGGGAAAGATACAAAGACAAACAAACATGCAGGATGAAGCTTGGCTGTTATTTTTTCAGGCACATTTTCCATTCCAAGTTTGCCAAATCCTGCAGACTGACTCTTGGACTTTTTCTAGTCCTGGTTACCTACTCAGAAGTGTGTCATTCATCCTGTTCCACGAAAGGCGAAGGAAAGTGGCTCCTTCTGGGGTGTCTTTGGAAGCCCTCCTTTCCCCCTCTAAAGCATGAAGGCTTAAGGAGCAAAGAGTGAGATGGAATACAGGTTTGTTTTCCCCTTGATTTTTTGTTTGTTTGTTTTATATTTTTTTAGTGAGTGACTTTCTTCCCCCAGCCCCACAATGCGTTTGGGTGTAGTGATGTGATGGTAGGGAGATGGAGAGGCAGGGATGATGGAAGCAGGAAAAACTTGCCTGCTGTGTAGAGCTTTGTGTTGTTAGTTGCCCCACACACTGTTTAAGAGCTGCTCAGTCCCCTGGATTTAGCGAAGCAAATACCGAAGCTGCTAAGCAAGGAGAAATGAGGAGAAATCTCTCTAAGCTGGGGATGTGACTGCAGCTCTACTGTAATACCACACAAGCCTGATGCTGCTGATTTCATTAAAAGCAACATTCAGGGCCTCAAAGCAGGTTTTAATACTTGCTATATGTTTTTTTAAATATGCTGACCTTATCTGGTAAGCCTGTAATATTTGTTGCAATGAAGAACAGCTGCTGCATAAATACATATATAATATCAGTTGCCAATTCTGTAAGCTGTGCTGAGACTGTGACTTGTTTGAAGTGGGGTTGCTATTAAAAGGCAGGTGGCAAGATGTTTATTTTGCACCTTGTTAATTGCTTGTTTTTCCTGCTGTAATTGGCTTCCTAATGGGGGCAGAATGCACTTGGTTTTGCACACAAAGCTTCATTAGTGACAACTGATGGAAAGGATTCAGAGGGTGGGATTTGGATGAAATATATATATTGAGTAACAGATGTCTCTGCTAAATAGAGTATATGAGGAAGTCCCGTAGATGCACGCAAAAAAGCAAATGTTTTCCCATAAAATGTTTTAAAATGTTCTAGTGTTAGGTATAAAGATCACTGCCTATTACTTGAGAAGGAGGCGGAGATGTTGTTATTTATGTTATTTTTGTGGGGCAGAGATTTTGTTCTGCTTCACTGGACAGGAGTTAGGATGCTGGGATGGTGCTCTCTGCTCGGGACTCTTGACAGCATCCAGACATTCATAAAGATATCTTTGACGATCTCCGTGGCATGCTTGGGGATTGCTCCTGCCAACAACAGGAGGTGAACAGTGGTGGCCTTCTGTAACTTTCTAAGCTTTATGGAGCCATCCCTGCCTCTTGTGTTCAAGAGCTGTTCCGCTGGCCCCTTGGAGGCAGGACATTGCTATGGAGAAACATAGCTGGACCATCCATGACCCCGGCTCTGCTTACAAGTGAACGCTGAGGTGGCCTTCTGGCTAGGGGTGGATGCTCCACAAAGACAGTTCTTGTTTCAATAATGACTCCTTTTTAATATGGTGTAAGAGAGTGGTCTGAGAGTCACCAGGATGATCATCTGACACCCTTGTGTCTACGGCCATGAACAGATTTTTGTGCTGTTCAGTTTAACGTGCGCTTGCAGCTGTAGGTGGCAGATAAGTGTACTTGTGTATGTATGCACATGTATATAAAATTAATAATGGAAGGGTAAGATGGCTCTTCATGGAAATGAAGCCCCCCTGCCCCCTCCCTTTTTTTTTAAAGAAAAGAAAATCCCACTGTGATGGGATTGAAAAAAATACCTGTCTATTCCCTACTTTTCTGCTTCCTCAGATGCCAGTATTTAACTAGTTTAAGACTGGATTTATCTGTCATGTTTCTTCTCAGTAAGGTGACTTCAAGGCAAAAGTATTGCCAGTCTTGGATTGACATATTTTATAAGAAAAAGTCTTTATTACATGAATATATCACAGCCTAATTGACTGTTTCATGTTGAAGGGGAAGAGGAATATCCTGAGGCAGCATTTTAATCAGAAAGATTACAAGACTGTCCATCAGCTCTGTTCTTCCATGTAAGTGTCCTCAGATGACAAAATAATCCCATTTCTTGGGATAATGCTTTTAATTTCTGCAGAATCATTTTTTCCCCAGAGTGAAGAATGGAGTGTGTAGTTGAGGTGAGGGCAGGACTTGTCAATTATTAATGCTTGAAGGGAGGAGCCCCAAGGTGGTGTTCTTCCATGATGAGAGGACTGTGTATTCCCACTGAGCTGATGGATGTGCTTTTGTCTCTGATAGGCTTCCTACCTTTGGCTGGGAACCCTTTTTTCTGGGTGTATACACAGGTCCCCTCCCATCAAGGCTTATCTCTAAAGAGACTGTAGGAAGCCATCCCTCTTGTAGTACTTTGCTACGGCATGTATCAGTTTCTGAACTCAAGGGAAAGGGGGGGTGAGGGATGTTCTAACTTATTTTGAAGTCTTATCTCTGAGCTTCTCATAAGTGGTGATGGATGTATTTGGAGCACAGGATTAAAGAGCAGGCTCTGCTGAAGGCTGTTCTTTGGGCGATGCTTATGTCTGTATTCAAACTTGATGTTTGGACTTTTTCTTCCATTTGTCTTCTGGCCAGCCTTGCACCTTGCAACCCTTCATGGGAGTGGGGCTAGAAAATACCTGCTATAAGTAGGAGCAGAGATCCATCTTGCTGAGTACCTGATCTCTTGACAGCAGCCAGTAGTGGCTGCTTAAGGAAACGAGTGTGCAGAAATAATGAAGTGGAATGCTTGCATTATGTGTTTCATGTAAGTCTGTGTCTGTAATCTTGTACCAGAACTGGGCAAAGAGGGAAGAAAATGTATTTTTTCTGATTAAAACAACTTCTTCAGCTTGGGTATGTCAGCCTGTTGTGTCCAGATTAAGGTGCTAGATGAAAGCTGGATGTCTTAAACCATTTTCAAAGCTGCCTCTGCTATGCACTGTATTGTGGTGAAAGACAACTATTTCTGGAAAAGTCCCTGTTGGTGTGCAGAGCCTGACACCTCCCAGTGTACAGGCCTTCCAGCATGGATGTGGGGAGGAGGACAGACTTGATGCATTGGGTACGATGCTATCACTCAGCAGAGTGGGCTGCTGTGCACCTATCATAGTGCCATCCACAGGGAATCCTCCATTGCTTTGTTTATTGGGCTGCTGTTTTTTAAAATTAAAAACAGCCAAATGTTTCATAAAATATTAAGAGGCGCTGCTTTAGTGCCTCTCATCAGATTAAGTATGTCACTTTCTGTGTCCTTAGGGTGATGAAGCCCATCAGCTTGGTGGTTCTCTCACCTTAAGCATGCATTAAGGTGACATGCTTCATCTCACAAGAGATGCTGAAGCTATCACACTGCAGAACTGGGAACCGTAGGGGTCCTGCACTTTAGCTGTGGATTCTCAAATGAAATTTTGCAGAAGTAATACAGTTTGCTTTGTACGAGTGAATTCCTTTTTGTTAGGGAAGTGCTTTTTTGAGCAAAAATATTGTGGTAATACAGTGGTAGACACAAGCACAGTGACTGCACTGCAGGAAAGAAAGAAATTGCGGCATGTTTTATATGAAAGACCAAGGACTGTTGTGTTTCAATGGGTAAAGGAGAGAGGCCTCTACGTTCCTCAGACACTTTTTATGAATATGGATTTGGAAGTTGTTTTGCTTGCAGGTGAATTTCCTTTTTATTCAAGAGCCAGTTCTAGCACTTTAATCATAACACAGTGGTGCTGGTGTAGCAGAGCGTTGGGAAGCTGTGGAGTGTGGTAGCCCCAGGACTGAGGGAGGGTCTCCAGCTTGCTGCAGAGAAGCTCTGAGGGCTGCACAGTGGGGGACCATAGCATGGTGGAGCTGGGACTGAGCCGTGGGGGGCTCGCTTTCACTCAGTTTTCCATCATCTCTCGCCTCTACCCAGCAGTTCAGCACTCTTTGGCATTTGTACAGTGTTTGGGAATGCTGCACCATACCGGGTTAAATAGTCCAGAAGTTCTAATAAATTCAGGATACGAGACCAACTGGACTTCTGAATTTCCTGGGTTTGGGTTGCGTTGCCTCTTTAACCGCAGTCAGTCACGGCACACGTGGCGTGGTTACTCCGGCGTTCCCGCTGTGCACAGCAGAATCACACCCGTGTGCACATCAGGGAGCACTTACTCAGGAGTCTGCTCTGAAGGGCAGCGGCTCCTTCCTGTCATCTGATACCGCTGCTGCTGCTTCGCTTGGCCGTGGTGTGAGGGAATAATAAAGTACAGCCTTCAATCATACGACCTGATCAGAGGCGGTTGTCTGTGGTGATTGATAAGTCCTCCTGGAACAATAGGCTGCTCGAGCTGTGCCCAGGGACTCCTGGGTTTGGTTGGGGTTTTGCATTAATTTTTGGCCTAAATAAAAAGAACTGGGAGATGAGATCAAGGTTGCAGTTTTGTTTGTGGCTTGCCTTCAAACCTAAAAATCCTGCCTGACCTAGAAGGGTACTTTACTGTATATATCTCTGCTCTCCTCAAAACTATCTGGAGAGCACTTTTCCCCTCTCCTTTAGGATTTGCTGGATATTTTGGATGCCCCCACATTATTTTGATTCCTTAAGTTTTCTCTCTTCAAAATAGGCATAAAAAAAGACATCATTTCATATTTCACCCTTGTATCCGCCTGGCCTAATGAGTGACATGTTGAGAGCACGGACATGAGTTCTTTATCCTGGGATGTCTCCCCACCTATGGCTTTTTCCGAAAAGCCCCCTGTATGACCTTGTCAAGCTGCTTTGCTGCTTTCCTTGATTTATCACATTTGCCATTCTCAGTAGAGAAGCTTAAAAGCTTAATATTAAGAAAAGTGCCTGTATCCTGTGAAAGATAGCTTTTTCTGTAGGTATTGAGAAGCCTTGGAAGATGAATGCGTGTATAAATTCTGTTTAGCTCTGTAATAACTGAGTTGTGCAGCGGTTTATCGGCACTGTGGGTGAATCTTAGCCACGGGCAGTGTTACACAAAGGATGCCACCTGTCTGCAATGAGGCCAGAGGTGTGTTTGGGTGTATTTGCATTTCTGCAAAGGAGAGGTGTTTTTCTGCTTCTCTGTTGAGTAACGTCCCCAGTGTGTGGGGTCAGTTTAAAGCAGAAATGATTGATCTTCTTAAAAATACTTGTTGAACAAGTATTTTTCCTTCTGTTCTGCAAAACAAAATGGTAGCTGAGTGAAAGAATGACTTTTCCCCCAGCACATGTGCAGCCACTTTATGGATCGAAGAACAGTCTTTGGAGCACAGAAGAGCTTTTGCTGCTGTACAGAAGTGCCAGCGTGGTGCCCTATTTTCAGCATTCTTAACTTCAGTCGTGGTGGTAGTGGGCTGGAGCTGTGCTGCAGCGGCTCTGCTTGTACTGCTACTGTTGTTTGGGCATTCTGCCTCTGTCACGGAATCAGGACATCTGGAGGAAGGGGATTCTGGGATGACTAGAATTTCTTTGTCACACACAAGAGAATTTCTTACTTGGAGAATGGATAATATAATGCTTTTATAGCAGAAAGCGAGAACTGCCCAGAACATCCTGGTCCCCTGCTAGAGGTGAGGACACAGAGAGTTGCACTCAGAAGTAGAAGAGAAGCTTTCTTCATCTAGATGCAGTGTTAGGCTTTCTGAAATTTGTCTGTGATCTCTTACTGTTCTATTGAGGTTTTATGTTTCTTTTCTTTCTCTGTCAGTAAATGACCATTTCATTTTGGCAGTGCCCTACTGTTCAAATTATAGTTGGGGCCAGTTTATTGTGGATCTGTTTAGCATCAGTTTTATTGCTTGCCTGCATTCCTGCTCTGCTGTGGGATTGTCATTGCAATGCCTTTTGGGTATCCTCTTTTTGCTGTCACTGGCCTGACTCCTAGGGCTTGAAAAGCTGTTTGAGGATTCCTCTGGGAGCCTAAGGGCCTTATTGGAAAGAAGTCAAATTCTCATAAGTTCCTGAGAAAGCTGTCATAAGCCTTGTGGCTGCTGGGTTATTGCCAGGGCCTTAATTCATGGGACACAGGATGAGCCATTGCTAGACAATATTGGTTTCAGGTTCTTTTGTACTGTATTATGAAGGGAGAACCAGTTCTGGGCCACTGTTTTAGCCAGTGTAAGAACACACAAGATTTTCTGTAAGAAAGTACTTACAGTTTATTAAGCCCTGTTTTCTGGCTTTTTTTCTTTCCCTTGCTAGAGTTCTTTCTCTGTGCACCCAGTTCACCTCTGCAGGTTTCAGTCCTAGCCAGGATTCATCCAAAGTCAGACTGCTTTTGCACTCTGTGGCTTTTGGCAATGGGAGCCGAACTGACCATGCATGGGAGTCATTCTGAAGGGAAGTGCTGCTGTGGCTGAGCCAGCTGTCCTTTGCTGCTGCCCTAAGTTGTTTGTTACAATGAGGAAAATTGTTTTGATGACCTCTCCTGGTGGTATTTCCTTGTAGGTATCTAGTTTGTTCTTTTGGCAGGCTTTTGATTAAGTTACAGAGTTGCTCTGGCCCTTCATATTCGCTCCACATTTTCCAGGCATTTGGTAGTTCGTTGTCCCCTTGTCTGCCTCTGCAGTGAAAGGGGTGAAAGTCAGAACTACCTTATTTGCCTCATAGAGTCTCTTTTTGCTGCTGACTCATGGCTGTGTCCTGCTCATGGTGGACAGTATTTGGTACAAGCAAATTTTGAATAGCTAGTGATGAAATTTTGATTTCCCATGGGAAGACAGTACTCCACCCAAAGAGCTTTCATTCTGTCTTGGTGCAGTTTTCTGGTTTTAGTTGCGTCCCACTGCCCTACACTCTGCCCATGGGGTAAGAAATGGGTGGATTAAAAAGTTACCCAGAAGAGTATTGAAATGCCAAGAATGTGCATTCAAAGTAATTTCAAATACTTAAATTCAAAACGAAATGTGTCAGTGTGTTGAAATTGTTTGATACATCTCTCTGTTTGGGACTGAGCTGGGATGGAATCCAAACCAAGCCATGAAAGATCCCTGGAGGGAAAAGTGCAATGCTAATTGGAGGTAGAAAAGTCAGTCTGAGCTTTGGTTTGGCTTTGTCTTTGTAGTCTCTGAATGTGTGCCAGCTATGGATGAACAGCAGTAGGACAAATATTTAGGTGCTGCTGTACAGCCTATGGAAGTTTTATTCACTGGCATGCATTACCCGATCTGAAAAATTGTGTTTCCGTCACAACCCACGCCACTTAATTTCAGCACAGTGTTCTGCCAGCCCTGAAACGTGTCTGTATTGCTTCTAGAGAGCTTGCTCAGATGCAGGGCTTGGTTCCATCTATTTCTCTGTTTTCTTGGCTTGCCTTCCGCAGATAAGATAATAGTAATAATAAAAAGCCCCAGAAAAATCCTCTCCAAAGTGCTGCTATTGCAGCTGATACCTTGATGGTTTTAGCAGTCATTTAAGTTATTCGCTTGGAGTTCTTTTTCTTTTGAATTTTTATTTGGTGCTTCTTGTTTTGATTTGCCATATGTGAGGGTTTACATATGATGATGCTACTGTGGAGCTAAGCATTTGGTGAGCTGCGTGGATGTTGTGGCAAACAGGACCTGTTTCTGAGCCACAGTTTGGAAGAGCTGGTGTGTAAGAGACTCACTGAAAGCAGGAAGTATTGTGGAGAAAGAAGGTTTTCTGAAATCCAATATGCCAAGCTTGCCTGAGTGTTAAGTCTCAAGGGTCAGAGTGGACACAAGAAATCTGAGGGACTGGGAAGTGAAGAAGTCAGTGAGGTTGCAAAAAGCCTGGCAGGTGTTTTGTGCCTATGAGTGCAGGTGCATACCTGTGTGCAGATGATGAGAGCAGTGTGTTACTGTTGGTATTTTCAGAGTTACTGCGGAACAGTTTGAATTGCCACAGATGCACAGAAAGTTGTTGCTCACTAGTCTGGCCTTGATTTGTCAGCAAGGATTAATGGATTGGGATGAATCTGTTAGGTTCTACCCAGCACACAGCCTGCAGCTTGTCCGAGTGGCATGGACTGGACAGGGTGTGTAACAAGGAGCAAATGATACCAACAGGGTGGGAAGATCCTCCTGTGACTTTATAGAGCTGACTGCTGTGGAAATGTAAGAGAATGGAGAGATGATAGCCATGAAGGGAGTCAAACCAGGCTTTTACTCTGATGTAACAGCACATGGATGATGGGTATGGAAGGTTGAAAATTCTGACTGTAAATGCCTCGGTTCATCTTCTGAAGGCAAAGGTCTCTGTTGAATGGTTTCCTTCTAAGACAGGGTGTGTACAATGACTGTATGAGGTGTCTGAGTATGTTAGGACTGTATGAGGTACATGTGCAAAATTGCCTTTCACAGTGTCCTGCTGCTGCAGGGTGGATCAGACTGGCTGTCCTTCTCTGCTCGTGCCAATGAAAATAAATTGCCCCATCATAGCTTGTGAGGAAAGCAGCGTTCTGTCATCCTGCATACAAGGCCACCAGCCAGCAGTGTCGGAAGCAAAGCCAGCCTTTTCCGTGGTGTTGGATGCTGCTTCTAGGCAGGTCAGAGAGCCAGCTGGGCAGGGAGGTAGCAAAGCTGTCAATTCTGTAGTCTTCTTACTCATGGCTGCTGAAAGGAGCTCTTCTCTGAACAGTGGGCAGTGTGTTTTTCCTGACCCTTTCCTCTCCCTCCATCCCCTGATTACGTAACACAGCCCTGTTGCTCCTGCCAGAGAAGGTGCTGTTTACTTCTGCAGCTCATGAAAGAGAAGAGGCGTTGCACATACGATATTTTGTTCCAGACACTTTTTACACCCCTCCCATTTAATTTCATTTCTGTTTTCTCTTTAAAAACTTCACAGTGAAAACAACGATGTTTTAATGACACAGGAGGAGGAAGGGAGAAGAAGGAGCCTTCTTTCTTATTTTTTTTGTTGCTTGTATGTGTCACTGATGAAGTCGAGTGTGTGAGTGTCAGTGTTTCTCTGCACAATGATGTGGGACAAGTGCTTCAAATCTGAGTTATATGGGGAGTAGCTGAGGGAAGGTCATGGGCAGGGCTGAAGAGAGGCTAACACTGAAAGCTGGAGCTGGGA
This sequence comes from Callaeas wilsoni, assembly GCA_013398955.1. Taxonomy (NCBI): domain Eukaryota; kingdom Metazoa; phylum Chordata; class Aves; order Passeriformes; family Callaeidae; genus Callaeas; species Callaeas wilsoni. The sequence goes on along the minus strand of VWPU01024548.1, from coordinate 4,119 downwards.
GCAGGGGGCTGCAGCTGGCCTAGTTCTGTCCCCTGCCTGTTTGTTCTTATTTTATTTTTGCCAATTCAATAGCAGAGCACAGGAGCAGATACCAAGTGTGATTTAAGGGGGTTAGCTGCCTTCTGCTTGCAAGAGGACCTCAAGCCTTCCAGGCTTGTTTGTGCTCTCATTTCATGCTAGTCATGCTGTTCTCAGTGATCAGCCTTGCCTGCCCCTGTTTTCTCAGGTTTATACAGCTGCTCTGTCTGAGTTTTCCTGCATTACTGGAGATGTTTCCCTCACTTCTCTGTGTGTTTAGGGCCAGGAATGTTGGAACATAAAATCTCCCTGTGCTGTTTTCTTTGTCATCGGTATGCCGTGATCAGCTTGTGTTCTGAGAACACCTATGGTTATCAGTGATGCTTATGAGTAGGTCAAACCTCTGCTGAAAGAGGGCTTATTTTATGGGATGTGAGGAGCGAGGCAGAAAGCGAGGTGCCAGCAATTCAGCGTAATTATGACTCGAGTCCAGGTTGTGCTGCCATACTGCATCTGCTTGGCTGGTCTGTGTCCTGTTTGATGCCTTTGTTGTTTCCCCTGAGCATCTGAGTTGATTGAACACGAGTGAGTCACCGTAGTGTTTCTGGGTTACTAGTGCCGCTGCATTTCTGAGCTTTCTGCCAGGGAATGAAACTGTTCTGAAGTCTCTTAGGTAGAACAATCACAGTAAGGTCACCCACTCATTCTCTTGACCTGTTACTTTTCCCTTGGTATGATATTGTAGCTATTTCCAAAAAGCACTGTTTTCTTAGAAAAATTGTAATTCAGTTCTTTTTTTTAAAAAAAAAGTTGTCTTCGCTGGAAATTGGCAATTGGGTGAAGGTTGCATTTATCTTTGTGCGTGTGGTGTGGGTTGTAAGCAAAGTTTATCCTGCTGTTTTCCAGAAGGAGCCACAAAGCAACTGTTAACATGGATTTCTGTGTCTCTCTGGAGAGTACATTTACTTTTATCCAAATTGAGCATTGCTACCCATATTTAACAATAGCGCAGGCAAAGTAAGGGAGCATAATATTAATCCTGTCTAGTTGACCCTGTGTAGTTCAGCTATTCCTAATACATGCCACTTAGTTGATGGGTCTAAAATAAGAGATGCAGAGATGCTAATGTCTAGATGATGATTTCTATCTTGGTGGTAAGAGATGCCCATCCCTCTCCATTTACATTAGAGGAAGCTGACTCTGGTGATCTGCTTAACTTGGGTATTTTGTGAGTGCGTAAAGCTGGGTTGGATGGACTCAAGCCTAGTGTTAGAGAGCAGTGCATGGGAAGGCCATAGTGTATGTCACCTTCTGCAGCTCTGCTGCTGCTTGGGTTAAAGAATACTCTGCTTATACTTTTGTAGAGGTACTAAAAGCTGGTTTCTAGTTGGATCTATGTAATTTCTTTTTTTTCTAGTACAAAGCCTGGTCCTATGCTGCTGGTGATGTGAAGGAAGATGCCTTTTGTTTTGCATGTATATCTTGACTAGCTGTTGTTGGGCCATTAAATCTCCTTTAAGTCAGGAGGCATAGCTGCTGCTGGCAGTGTTAGCAGCTCAACAAACAGCATTTAGCTGACATTTGACCTTCAGTGTGGCATAGCACTTGCCTCTATCTCAGACCGCAGGTAATGATTACCCAAACTCAGCCAGAGACCTCAAATAAGGCAGAGTCTTGACCGCAGGGACTTCCTTAGGAAAGGCCAGAGGATGTCAGTAACATCTACAGCTGAAAGACAATGCATAGTGTGAAACCTTGCCAATTCCTCCTTTTCCTGCACTTTCTTGCTGTTTGTCACTCGTTCAGAATGAGGTCTCTCTCCTAGACCTCCTTAGCTATTCCCACACCCAGTCTGAGAACTGGAGATGAGCAGAGAAGCATCACATCAGCGCAAGGTTGTACTAAATAAATGAACGGAGGGGATGCTTTCCTTAACCTTCCCGCTCATTGTATGTGCTTGTGATGTACCAGTCAACCACTGGGTGTCTCTGGGCACAGCTCCAGGCAACATCTAGTCCGTAGAAAGCTGGCGCTGGTTACACTTGTTTTGGTTTGTGGCTGCAGTTTTTGTTCTTGTTTTGAAGGGCATCTTGTTCCTTTCTAGGCTGCCCGCTCAGAATGTGGCTTCCCCAGTCCAGACCATGGAGTGGGGTGCGTGCTGTGGTAAGGCAGCACTCTGGATTGCCAGTAGGTCCTGTTCAAAGGCCAGCAAATTCTCCAGCCTGATTTTGCTCTATTGCTGTTTCTGAACACCATACCTCTTATTGCATTGGGCTGTGTGGAGGTCTAGAGGAGGAGAGTGTTAGCACAGCAGCTTTGCTACCTTTCCTTTTTTTCCCTTAGTTGTGACAAGCTTACTCTTGCATGTGCACCCAGGTAGATAAATAATCTGTTTCTCAAAAGGGCTCTGCTAGCCACTTTATTTTCTTCAATTCCATGGAAAGAGTTTTTCATTATGATACTGAAAGGGTAAAAGGCAGCCTATTGTCTACTTTAAAAATGCAGTGATAGAAGGTAAAGCTTTCATTAAACATGCCTGGCTGAATTTATATACATAAGTATCTGAACTGTAGCTAATATCTTTTGAAAGACAAGGGAAGAACACAGATTTGTAATAGCCAGCATTTTGTGTTTGGATGGTTAATCAGTGGTACAGAAAAATAATTGAATTAATTCTTTCATAGGCTTAGTTCAGAAAAAACAATCCAAAATATTAATGTCTGTTTCTGTAGGGTAGTTCTCTTTTTTCCATCTTTTACAGCCATCTAGGGTTGACATCTCTGTGTTTCGCAGTGGTGGTGTCCATGTTGCAGCTTTCTTTGCTGGTGAAACAGCTAACCTGTACCAGGAGTTCTTTCCTGCTGTCTTGGCTTTGAGTTGGTGCCTGGTTATGCTGAATAGTGCTATGTCGTTAAATAGATAAATTCACCGGCAGCAGGATGCATTGTTTGGTTCTAGCACTTGCTTATGTGCTCTTTGCATAAATGCTGAGGTAGGATTTTGCTGGTCTCAAGCTGGGATTTGAGCCTCCCTGAGGTGGGTATTAGTAAGTTTTGGGGGTGGTCAGGATATTACTCAGTGCTTTGCTGTGGGATGTCTGGCGGAACAAGTGCTGGACCTGAGATTAACTGATTTTATAGATTTTGAGCAGTGATTGAAGGAAGATGAGCAAAGGTGTGTATATTGTGTTCAAGACTGAATAATAGGAGTAATATTTTTTTTTTTGAATTGGTTCGATGGCAGCACTCAAGTATTGCAGTGGATAGAAAAAACACACTGCACATAAGCTGCTGCTAGTAACTTTCTATAGTGTACAGAGCAGCATGCTTTACAGTTGTATGGGAGCTGGAAGTTCTCACTGTACAGACATAAAATAATTCTGGTCAGCTGCTTGCGTACAGGGCTTAGCCTTGCAACGACATAAACTAGAGCTCTGTCCATAAATTAAGCACTTAGCTGCCAAAGATTCATTACCAGCTTGGTTAGAAGCTGCTGTGTAGAGACAGCCATAGTGTTTGGCTTGGATAAACACCCCGCTTCTGGATATGTGAGAGGGGTGGTTCTGTGCTTGCCCAGATCATTTGGATGTAGGATAGCGATTCACAGTCTGTGGCAGAAGACCAGGAGCTGGGAATCATGACAGTGCTGTAGTTTCCATACCATGGAGTCAAAAGAGGATGTCTGACCAAATAGGGTGGGGTACCCAGGACTTTTGGAACAGTCAGGGTTGAAAACCGTAAATCCAGTCATTATATTGCAATTAAAAAAAAAATGTTTATAAATCTGCCCCTTATCTTGCCTTGGAAACTGTCAGTGCTCAACCACATGCAGGCACAAATACAAGACCTAACATTAGTTTATGTTTATTCCTCCTCCATTTTCAGACTATAGAAGTTATTTCACTTCTATGGAGGCACCAATATTTGTTTTATTGGCACCAATCCATGTGGCTGTGTGCAGCTGTATTTGGAAAGGAAGGGTCATGCTGCTGTATTTTCCTGTCACCAGTGTGTCTCAAATAAAGGACAGATTTGCTGTTGGAAGGTGCTATATAAACTTTTCTGTTTAAATAGTTGAAAATGACAGAATGATCTAGGTTGT
>VWPU01024547.1:0-30297 GCA_013398955.1 Callaeas wilsoni | reverse complement strand
TTGCTTTCAAACCAGCACAATTTCCCATCCTCAAACTCTCAATAGGCTGAGAAGCCCTATTAAATCACTGAGAGGTGCCTCTGCAAAACAGACCACAATCTCATCATTTGGGAAACAAACTCCAAGAGTGCTGAACTTCCTACCTTTCTATTGACTTGCCAGCATATCACTTACTGTACCAACAAACACACTAAGGGTCCAATAATTTTAAGGCTGCATTTCAGTTTTTCCTAAAAAAGCCAAACTCTGCTCCACAGCTAGACAGCTGCTACTGGAAGACTGCCCCAAGAAGATTTACTGAGACAAGATCTATAATTTCAGCACTAATATTAAACAGGAATTTAGTTGCATATGCTGAGGAAACTCAGAAGAGGAAAAAGCTAATGTTATATGTCAACACAAATAGTGTTTTACACTTGTCTGCCACACAGCCTGAAATGTAAACTCAACATTCAGCTAAACCACTACATTAATACAAATTTTAACTTAATGGAAATGTCATTCTTAAACTCACCTAAGTCATGATGCACCCAAAATGTAAAAAAGCACTAGCAATACTGAAAACACAGCTCACTGTTATAGGAAGCTGAGGATGTATAAGGAGGGGAAAAATAGTTTCTAAAAAAAACAAAAAAAGACTGCTTGTTCTCCAGAAAAACCAGTTGGTTATAGAAGAATAACAGGGATCTTATAGTCATTACATGTAAGAGTGAGTAATTCCTATTGATGTGGTGTCTCCTACAGACATGACAACATGGACCCTTTAGAAGACATTTAAGAGAATAAACTGACATTTATAGATCTTTGCTAACCTGAAAACTAGTGCTGCTTAATGAACCAACTATCCAAATATTGTAAAACTTCATAAATAATGAAAACAGGTTTATTAAGTTTTCAAAGCTATTTTCTCTGTCATAAATAATAATACAAGAAATTAGTGGCTGATACTAATTTTCAGCAGAGTAGTTTCCCATAAATTCACTGCTGCTACAACAGCTCATTAAAATTGTAATGCAATACAGCTGCTTAAAAGATTTTATAGCACAGAAACACTTTTAAAGTCTGTCTTTCCAACACTTACAAATCAGAAAATAAAATCATTCTTTTGCTTGTACTTGGCAATGCACATCATCCTTTCATAAGGGAACACTGAAGAAGAGGAAACAATAATGAAAACGTTCTCTGCTTATGTATCTCTTAATACTAGAGTTTTTTTAACCCCTTAGGACATCACAGAAACAATTGCAAAAAAAAAAATTTAACTGAATGGATCTTAATGCTCAAATTAAGGAAGGAACCGGTTTTCACTCTTGGTGTTTCTAAAAACTGAGGTAAAACCTGCTGTGGCAACAGTAAGAACTACACAAGACACTTGCAGGGAGGCAGTATGCTGGAAGTTTTCATAAAAATTAAGTGGAAAGATTACTTTTTTTTTTAAATTACATTCCTCCTACACTCCAAATAATGGGCCAATAACTGTCTCTGCTTAGGCAAACACTCTTCCCTGCCTTCTCCCACTACTGGACTGTTTCCCTCAGAGGCCGCCATCTGCAAGACTTCAAATGGAGACCATCAAGAGTTGTACACATGTACACCTTCAAGTCTTGGAAGAGGTACTGGAGATTCCCAGTGACCAAAAAGGTAAGAGAAATGTTGGGACAGGAAGACCGCAATATTTTCAGGAGCACACCGTAAATCACAGAATACCCTGCCAAGGCCTGGTACAACATCTCATATTCTCAGCTCAGACCAAACATGGGCAATTAATACCACAAACAAAAAGATACTGGTTAGAGGGTATTTACAGAAATGAGAAGGCAAAACCAGATAAAGAAAGTAATGTTCTGACAAGTACAGTCTTACCAGCATTTACTGAACCTTGTGCTTTCTCAGAGCTTTGGACACCACAAGCTAGTGACACACCTGACTCACAACATTCATGCAAATAGAGCATTTTCAGCCTTAAGGATCACTGAGAAAACTTTGAAACTAACAAAATCAATATGAATACTCTAAATCAAACAATCTAAAAAAACCCCTCCACAGTATGTTACTATCTTTTTAATAGATCTTTTTAAAAATTATTTAAGACTTCAGGATTAATTATTTAGCATTTTATACACACAGCTGCTTACTAAAGGTCATGTAAAATTGTTCTTTCAAATCATGAATAGGATTTTTTTTTTTAAAATACATGAAGAAATCGATTTGTTAATTTCATCTTTCCATCTAACTACGCAGTAGCTTTCTTTTCATTACTGGAACTTTTATACAATTAATTTTGTAGGATACTGAAAGCAACTACCCATTTGTACTGTAAAGTATGTATTTCTTGTATATTTTAAGTAAATTTTTTGCACTACCTCATTTGATTATATATTCTGTTGAAACCACAGATATACTTGCCCTGTTCAACAGCTGAATTTTTGTCTCTCTGAAAACTCTCAAAGTGATTTTAGAGTATGAAGGTGTAAATTAAAATGCTTTTTTTACTTACATACATAATTTCATATGACTGAAGTACTCTGGAACATTTCTGCAATACCTGAAGTCATGAGACATTACCAGCCTCTTTAAAAACTGAAGGAAGTAGGGCTCAAAACATAAACTACCATAGATTTGATTCTGACAGCTGAGAACTATTAATGAAATTCAATGTGAAGACATATTTAATTATATCACCTCTGTTTGGGTTGGTAACTGACATGTCTGAAGCTTCTACTAAATCTAGATGATCTGCACACTTGAGGCAATATGAAAGAACAAGGATAATTTTTACCACAGATTCCTGTCTTTTTGAAAAGACCTCCCAAAACAAAAACCACTCTTATCTCGCTGTCAAATTGCTGCAGGTGAGACAGTGCTTACATTACAAGAAAGGTTATTTACAGGCATCAGGGTGAAGCAGACTAGTTCTCACTAATCAAGAAAAGAAAAGAAGTTTAAAATTTACTAGTTTATTATTTTGAAAAGTCTGGTATGATCCCTCTTCTACTCCTCTTCCTAGTCCTCTATTCCACAGAAAAAAAGAGACAATGGTAAGGAAAAAAATGGCTATTGTTTGTATTCTGATTTGTAAGACAAACATGCAGATTTTGAACTGAAAATGACCACTGGAGGACTAAAAACTACAAGCACATAAACCAGCATTTATCTTACCTTTTAGCTGACAGACCATGAACTCACATATTACAGAAGATACATATCATGCAACAAGTATTAATTATATCAATAACTGATGCTTAATCATTTTGTTCATACGCCACAAGACTATCACTGAGAGTTGTTTTAAACTTATTTCTAAATGTAAAGTAAATTCAGATTAGAAAATATTAAGTATCTTAAGTCAGCATTGACTATAAAATATTATGTGGTGTCTTCAAGGGGAAAAAAACCAACAAACAAACCAACAAACAAAAATACATCAAAAAACCCCCCACCAAAATCAACAACAACAAAATCCACAAACAAACCCGCATTAGAAAACACAAATGACCGTGACTCAGTAAGGTAAAGACACATTGCTTATAACTACTTTTCAGGTCTGAACATAAAAATTTAATTCATGGTTGGAAAAGTAAAATTTATTTTTAGATTTTTTACATTGTTTCCGTTTGAGAAGAGAAGACATGGGGGGAAATCAAGGGAGTAGGAGAAAGCAGTATCCTTTCAGCAGTTACCAAAAGAAAATCTGTTCCATTTTTCCACTGCAGATCTCTACAGCAAAATTACCTACTGAAAGGAGAACAAAAGAGATGCCTCTTGTTGCTCTGTATCAGACTCTTCTGGCAACTCATTTTGACCTTGGTGGAACCTTGCTTATAGATCAGAAACCTGAGATTTGGAACTGTGTAACCTTCAAGGACATAAATGGGGGGAACAACAAAATCAAAAACAAACAGCAAAAAAAGCATAAACAAACACCACTCCCAGGATGTTCATATTCTGCTTTCACTCTTGAAAAGTTGTGTCTGACTATTGTGGCATATAACCTACGACCATCAAGAACCTAACTTTTACATTTTTCCAAAATTGCCTTCCTAGTTATTTATCAGAATTTTGATAATTAAAATACAGGAACCTTAAAACCATCTTTGTATTTTCCTTTTTTTTTTTTTTTTTAAATTATGATTCCCTATTTTTCATTCTCTCACTCTCTGCCAAGTCCAGATTGTTTTCTACTAATTCTGTGCTCTTTGACTTCTCCAATCTATAGCCGTGCCTTTTATTTTATTCTATCTGCATCTCCACATCAGGGAACCCTTCAAGATGGTTTGTTTTGCAGGTTTTTAATCAGCTCAGTCATGTAGAACCAGTAGCTTCTAAATACTCAAATTCATCTTGAATATTCTTCTGAACAGTCCTTTGCAGTTGTACATGGAGAGAAAACAGTCTGAACATGTAAGACGAAATTTGAATAACCCATACTTACTTAGAGAAGGTCCATGGAGAACTGCACAGTTGGGACAATGGTATAGATCAATGTCAACAGCATGGTGCTCCTCTACCCCAACGCAGCTGGAATAATATTTTTTACATGTTAATGAGAATGCACACAGGGTTTACTTTTCAAGCTAAAAAATAATTAAATCTTAGGTTTTCATGAAAATGTGCTTACTCTACAAAATTATAATGAGATACCAGATTATCTCAATTACTGGGTTGCCACATAAATTTTGAGTAATAGTTTATGACTGAACACAGAATGCCATTAAAAAACCTCAAATACAGGAAACAAGAATCAAATTCCTTTAAAAATGAGCAAATCTACCATATATACACCATTACACCCAAAAACTTCGATCCTAGTTACAGGAAAGAAGCTTATACAAAATCATTTCAGCAATTTTCCTCACAGAAGCTATGAGTTAAAAAAAAATCTGAGGTTTTTGTGCTGTGAATTTACAGAAGATAAAACAGATATTTTTATTGTCTTTCTCCTTCTTTCTGCAAAAAGCACGTAACTGACTCTTATCCCCCAAGACAAATCAATGAAGAATACTTTCATGTTCTTCTTGAAATCTTTACAATAGAACTGGCTTTGTAAGCTACACAAGTGACCATACAAATAACTTAGTAGAACTGTTTTTGGTTTAAAATAGCAGCAAGTATTTTAAAGAGCACTTGAGAGATGAAGTGTTTTCTCAGTGCATTTTTTTTCCAGATAAAACAGTCAAAATGTGATTTAAAAGCAAAATCTTTACAACAGTCATGACGAAACATCTACTCTGCTGATGCCTAAACAACACAATTTCAAAGTCAATGAAGTACACTTTCTTAGAAGCTGAAACACTAGAGGTTAATTTGAGATCATGTGCTTTCGCACAAAGTTCTTAAGAAAAAAAAACCAAGTAATCCCTGCTCGCTGGTCTGAATTCTGGCAGAGTTCTTCATTCTCTGAAAAATTCACTGACACTTACAAAATTGCTAACTTTACAGTTAATACAGAAAAAAAGAGTACAATCCTGAACATTTACACCAAAATTAGGTACGTAGACTAAATGCATTCTAGTAACATAACAACTGGAACAGTACTCCAGTCGTGTAACCCATTTCATATCAAGTGTAATGAGTGCTTAAACACTGAGGCTTTCAAATGATCCAGCTACACAAAGTTTTCGCCTCAGCAGCCTTGTGCCAAAACTGCTGACACGCTCCAGCAAGTGTCAGTACATGCTGCCAAAACAATACAAGAAACAGTCTAGCACTGAAAGCACAACGAGCAAATCCAATCTGAAACTGAAGAGCATCTCCCACGTAACTATCAACAAGAAGTGCATTCTGAGTTCCCTCTAAACATTCAGCTAGTTCTACTTCCCCATTCCCTACATACCACATGAAATCCAGAAATTATTTTGCTTTTTTTATATGCATACTATTTTTAAATCTAAATACAAAACCCAGCTGCCATAGTTGATCGCTATTCTTGCAATATTTAGCATCGGCTTTAAGACCACAGCTACAAGAGTCATTATTACATGAAAATCTAGCTGACATATAAACAAAAAGGAAGGCAGTAGTCTTTAAAAATGCATGTCCCATTTCCTTCTGCTTGTGTTCGCTCTCTTTTTATAGAATAGATGAATGAGTCATAATCCTATGCATTATAAGAAAACTGTTTTAAAATGTACACTCTAAAAGCCCCAAATCAGAAGGCTGGTTTTATACATCTTTAGGAATCTCATTATTTTAGCTGAATTTCTAATTTTTGAACAGCTAAAGATATTTATGTTGAACTGTATCTTGATCAAGTTTGCATTTCATTTATTCCCTTCCCTTTTTCTTGGTGTTTATCTGATACACTCATCATCATTCCAATCAGATTATCTTGCTAACAGTAAGAACTTTGCATAAAAATACAACAAAAATAGCTTCCAGCTTTGACAACTATTTGTCCTATTCTGTTTAAGAATCTTAATTCTATTGTCTCTTATCAAATGTTACAGATAACAGAATTTCTGCTTTATTTTCAGGCTTAGCAATAACGATTAACTCAATAACCGTTCATGAAGGCACATGAGATTATAATGGCTGGAATAGCCATTCAATAAGGGAAGCAAACATTTTCAGTCTACTATTTATGCTGTAAACTCTGCACTGGAAACACAAAACACTAACTGGAGATCATGGAAGCGAATCCAGCAGCAGATGCCTAACAGAAGAAAAGAGCAAATGAGGTGTCAGCACCTGCAAGCACAAGCATTGCCAAGGATGCCACAGAGCACAATCAATCACACAGAGCACCATTACAAGTCACTTCCCTGCGTCCCTTTCTCCAACATACACAGATGAATCTGACATTAATCACTCTAGCTACTAGGAAGCAATCAATTACTGTAGTAAATGCAACTTCAGACCTCAAGCATCAAAACAAGGTCACCAAGAGGTGGCAGAGAGCCTGGAAAACATTAACAGACTCAAACACTGCAACATTCCCAATCCACTGATGTTTTCCTGTATGAAATATTATTACCCTTCACCTTGCAATCAACCCAATCCATTTGGGTTGAAATGTCTTAAGTATATATTACCTAGTTTCTGAATTGCTCATCTCCTACAGGGAGGTCACAGACTAATCCTCAGGAACAGTGGAAAGCTTAACAGTATTACACAATAAAATACAATAATACTAAGTTAAAAGACAAACCAACTGTACAAGATTATGCAGAAATACACCTTTAATTCTGTTCATGAAGGTGGAAAGGCTAACCAGGCCAGCTTCACTTGCAATGCTCTAGAAGAAGTAGCAAGGTAGAAAAAAAATAGTTAAAAATAGATTCCATTACTTCAGTCTTAGAGTGGTCAGACACTCCTAACTTCCCAAGGTGTCTAGCATCAAGGGAAGGTCAGCAAGAGGTTGCAGAAGAATCAGGAAGTGGTAAGTTTTTTCACACACAAGAACATGTCCATACCTGGCATCTGAAGAAATCCCTTGCTACTAGAAGTTTGTGGAACCCATTCTCCCAGCTTAAGTCTCACTAGAAGGTGCATGTTTTTGATTTAATCTTAGCTTTGCATTTGATCATTACATTTGTAGCTATATAAAAGCAGCAACTGTAAATCGAAAACTATCAGAAGAGGACTCTCTAACAAGAGAGACAAGTACCAGCAGACCTCTGCTTTTTGGTAAAGGGCAAAGAAGGCTTCTTTCGCAGTGCAGGGGGAAGTTCTGCAGAGGCTGTTCTCTTATTCAATACTGTTATTAATTTAGATTTTAAGAGATGAGTACCGATAATTCAGAATGACAGATTAAACATCTATTTCACAATTATGCTGGAATGTCTTGTACAAGGAGTTTGCAGAAGTCCAAGACAGTTACAGGAAGTATTATCCCTGGACACTGCATGGTTGTACAATGTAAGCCACCCAAAGCACCTGGCACATCTCTCCTACAGCAGCACAGTGTGAATAAATATTGGATCCATGTCAGTCACCACATAGGCTGCTGCACCTTTCACATCTAATATCTGCTTGCTCTCAATCCAGTCTGGCTTTTCTCTTCCCTGCTTCTGATGTAATCAAGCACAATTCACAACATTCTAGAGATTGCTTAAACTGCCTTTGCTGGTATGACTGAAAGAATCCTGGTTTAAGAAAAAAATCCAAAGCACTCTTGATCAAAGGTCTTATTTTCAGTGTTCTTAAGGGTATATGACTACTTAAAAAGCTAAGTTATTAAAACAAGTAGTATATGTACCCTACCATTATATAGAATTCCCAATGTAAAAGAGAATGATTACACAAATAGCACTACAAAAGTCAAGAAATGAGCAAAATGTGGATGCCCATTTTCCCAGTTTAATTCCTAGGCTAAACCAGGAAGATATTTCTACTAGGAAAATTCCAAGATTTCCTGTATACAAGGCATATGAAAATAAAATCTTGAAAACTGAGAGACGGAAGCAATTCTTAATGATCTAATAAAAGAATGGGAGAAAAAAGATGGATCGCCATCAACAGGAAAAGAGCTAATTTGTCAAAAAGCTGGGATGCACATGGGACATCATCCTCTTGGCTTCCCTCTTCTGTTCCTTCCCCTTACTGTTTCAATTCCATAAGGTCCTTTTCCACCTCTTTCAGTAGCATGTGCAAAACAATCTAACAAGCTCATGTTTCTAGATGCACTTGGACTTTTTAGGAAGTCTCCCACAATAGCTTCCACTTCTCTCCACACCAGCACAACACTTTGCACCTATAAGCTTCACCTAGCAGATGAGGAAACAGGACAGGCCATCACAGGCATGTCTACGACTTCTTCAACAAATACTGCTGGAGAGATATTATTTTACAATCAGATGTTGATTTACAGCTCAAAACTAAGCCAGTTTTTTAAAGTCTCTTATTTATTATTGGGACACATGAAGTTCAGGCCCCAAGATCTCTTGGTTTTCCACAGTCCAACCCAAACAGTCTGACTTTTTTTGTGGTCACTGTGCAGCAAAAATGCTGGCTCTTGCTAGTATGTTTAGTTAAGCACAAAACCTTGCATCTTTTCCAAGCTATAAAATTACTAAAAATTACATTTTCCAAGATCCCCTTATATTCGCCCTGAATAAACACTATGGACAACCTTTTTCTTTCTCTACCATCCTGTTTAAGAGCTAGAACTCAGCACATCCTCTTTACATCCACCCTTGCATCAGCACCCACAACCTTTCCCTGATATGCCTCAGCAAGCACTGCAGGCTTTATCTGCAAAAGGAGGGAAAAAGCACAGGTCTTGATATCCAGTAGAAAAAAAAGAAATTAACAAAAATCCTAGAAGAGTGGAAAAATACTAGGGGTATTAAAGCACGTTCCCTGTTACCAAGAATGCAGAGCTATAGCCTGCAATTACTAGGGCTACAGACATGTTTCCTATTATCTGACAGAGCAGATCGTCAAAATCCTTTTTCAATTTCCAGTCATCCACAGAACAGCTAAGAAGATATATAGATAGTGAGTCTCTGCCATGTCTTAGTGATGAGGACAGGAACAAAGCAATGCTGGAGGCAGCAAAGATTCATTAGTAACAGGATAGCCTTAATAGTCCAAAACCTGAAGTCACTACTGCAGGGTACAGTTTCTCATAGCATTAAACTGAACATAGCTGTTGCTGCTGACAAAAAGGTCCGATGCTCCTTCCTCCAACTGCCTGACCACAGGCTTCCATTGTTTCTCTCACCAGATCTAAACTATCAGGCAGCCTCATGACAAGTCAGTTCAATAAGCTGATCCAAAAGAAAAACCTGCCACTCAACTCACGTTTTCAGATAGGTTTTAGAAACTTTAACAGTAAGATTCCATAAATAAAAAGTAATTACACTTATATGCGGTTATTTAACAAATATGTAACAATGTTATTTTCAAGAAGACAGACGAAAGAAAATATTTTGTTACTTCATCTCTATTTTGTCTTTCTAAAAATGATTGCTAAACAAAAGGAAGGAGACGACTGTTCAGCAATCTTATGCTGACAGTATATGTTTTACTATCAGGCCTTAATACTGAATTTCAAATCACCAAGGACGAGAGCTATTTCTATTAATATACAGAGGAAGTAACTCTTAAGTAGTAGGCAAGCATTATAGCAAACTTTTCATTTTACCTGCAACAAGGTCTGCATTTGCTACTTTCAGTCCTAATCTGTTTGAGCATAACAAATCCAACAAAACTATTGCAATTATTGCCAAAATTAATCAGTGAGCTTGCAAGTTATGCAAAGAACTGCTTCTCCCACTTCATCTCAAGAATGCAAAGACAAGTATGGAGTAGGAAATCTGTCTGGCAGATTTTAAGGAATTCTGGTTAGTCATTTCATTTAAGCCTATGCTCTCCAAGTGGGAAAAGGATGCCAAGTAGGCAATATACTGCCACAACCAAACAGCCACATCTGCCACTTGTTACGGGACAATATTAAAATACTTAATTAGAAATAGAAAGACAAAGTCAGTATGACAATACTACTGACAGACTCCATACCATCCCATAGCACAAAAACAGATTAAAAAATGAAGTTTATTTGAAGAAGAGTTTAAAACCTAAAATAAATGTTGTGAGCTTTAAAAACCTGAACCTTAAGCTCGACAGATTTCCCCTCCAGCCCCACTCTTTAAAATGCATGCAGTTACACCAAAGAAAACAAAACAGACCAAAAGAAACCACAAAGCAACATGAGAAAGCTGGTGTTTCTCTCCCCTATCTCTTCATCTGACCATGATAAGCATGGTAACAGTTTTGGAATCACAATAGGCTTACAAGGATTTACTTCAGAAATGAAATAATTTTTGAAAAGTGATGAACTTCTATACACTAGATACCGAATTACTACCTTAAATTACAAAAAAAAAGAAAAACTCAGCATAAAAATATTTGAGGTTTTGCTCTTGCCATATTCACTTTGCAAAACCTTTTAAAAAGGAGCAGCTGATATAAACACAACCCAAAGAACATGCATAATTTCACTTTAAAATTATTTTTAAAATAGCAGTTATTCTGTTTTTCTATCTGTAGCAAACATGCCTCTCTATTACCAATTTTCCTCAGGAAAAAAAAAACCAACATTTTTTAGATATGTATAGAATATATGCATGTTGGCCCAACAGCTTACCTAGTTTTTGTACACATTCACTCACAAACATTCCACCAAGTTCTGAACGACAGAAAAATGACATGTAAGGCCCACTCTCAAAACACCTAAAAATACACTAACTTATTAAATATTGCATCATCCTTCAACATAGATAAGAATTCCAAGAACAACAATGCTGCATGCCATAATATATATAAAACTCTGACCTTTGCTCAAACACATCTGTTCTGATACTTCCAAAGTCCTAAGAGTTCTCAGTCTACTTATGATTAACCATCAAATTGCACACTAAAAATGTTAATGTTCATGACATAGGTTTAGACTTCCGTAATGTAATTCAACCCTAATGCTTTTAAATTATGTAATATTTCTCTGAAATGCGGTATTGCAGTAACACAAACATGCAGGCAGATGTAAGATCTATTTTGAATTCCAAAGGGCCTTCCAAAGGCTCAGACTTCCTGCACCTTCTGAAATAAAATTTAAAGTTTGATAGTGATGCTAGTGTTGTCCTTTCAGAAAACACTTTTAATGGCAATACTCTTGCACATTTTTCCATTGAGAAAGAAAATCAGTATACATTATTTCTTTCTCAAGTAACAGTGCTTTTCACTCCCTCAAAGCACAGAGGTTAAAATAAGTAATATCAGTATATGTTATTTTGTCAAAGAAAGCTTAATTCTAAAGAATGAATTCTGAAAAGTAGAAACCTAGTAGGAAAACTATGGTCAATGGAACAAAGCTATCAAGTTACATAATGAAAGAGATTCAGTTACAAATACAACAAATCTTCTACCTGCATTGACAAAGTAGCCAGTCAACATAATCATCATGTTACCTAAAATCTCAGGGAAAAAACAGTGATGTACATTATTTGTAAACTGACTCTTCCATTCCACAATTCCAGTCCAGTCTGAAAACAAACTGGTGTGGTTTTGAAACTCATTTTTTTCCAAGATCTGGATTTTAAGTACAATAAATTCAATTTATTGAAACTGCTGTAATGAAGATAAGGGAGAAAGAGTCCTTACTTTTAGAAAATACTTTGACAACTGAGTATTTGGCATAATCAACATATTCTTACTTCTAAACATTGGTGAAAAAAGCGTGTGGAAAGCTGTTTTTCTACACGAGCATTTCATGTAACTATTAAGAATTTAAGCAAAATGAAGTTAAATGACTGTTCAAACTGAAGTCAAAGAATTACATGCTCAGAAAATCCAAACAGCTTTATGTGCAAAAATATACACTGAGGTCAAACAACATTTTCACTACAATGTAAGACTTCTAGGAAGAGACATGCAGTCCAGCTTAATCCATAACGGCAGCCACCATCAGGTATTACGTGTAGCAGCTTTATGAGAAGTTACTTTTCCTAATGATAATTTCCTGATAGAGCCAAGTTAACATTACTGAAGTACTTTTGAGGTGTTCTTTCTGTTTAGTATTGTCTATTAAATATATGGCAAATTTCTTCATCCTTCCTATGCCAAAGGAGATTTCTACTTATTCTTCCCAACCAGACTGATTGCATCAAGCTGCTTTAAAAGAGTATTTACAATTAACTCTGTTTCAGTCCTTTTTAAAACACTGTTTTACAGAAATGAAGGTCTGAGGGAAGCTGAATCTTCTAGTGTAGATTTTGGCAAAATAAGCTGCCTCAAGACAATGAAAGAAATACCATTTAAGAAAACTGCAGCAGACCTCAGAACTAAACAACTTGTCAGTGAGAGCAGAGGAAAAGAAAAGGCATTTTAAAAGCAGCTGTGATAGCTGAAGTCCTTATTTCAGTGTGAAACCACAGAGAGAAACAAAGATGCTACCAGCAAGTGAATCATGACACAAGGTTTGTAGGAAAGAAAGAAAAAATATACATTGATCTGAAAGGAAGAAATTCTTTTGAGCACTTTAAAACCAGTAATCTGTGTAACCCTACACATATGAAGCAAAGCACACTGCTCAGGAATGCAGAAAGATTCTCTATAGCAGTTCAGACTCCTCTTTCTCCATTCATTTTCCCAGCATGGCCAGACTGACACACCAAAGAGAAGAAGGAACAATAGTCCAATCTGACTTCAGGCACTGTGTCTTAGTGAAGTTGCAACTGCTTGAAGCCTGTTGAAATAAATGAGAACTATCCTGTCCTTCCCACAACTGATGCAGGAAAAAGGATTAACATTGGATTTCAATTAATTCTAGGAACACTGAAGTCCCAATTTATTTGACCACAGCCAACATGAATTTCAGTTCTGGTTATAATGCACAGTCTGTAACAGCAGTATTAGGTCCTATGGGCCCTAAACACACAGAAGAAAGCAAGCATTAGTTATTCGGTTGAGAGAGAGGACATTGAAAGGGAGAAACAAAAAGAGAGAATAATTGCTTCTGTATACACTAATGACAAAGGTTTTCTAGGTGATTAAGAAAGTTCTTCAACAATGTATTTTTATTTCCTCCTCATGACTTCAAGTCAACAGTTAACCTCTTCCCCCCCCAAGAAAAAACAGAACCTAGTAAACTAGCCTGACACATAACTGCATCTTATTAAGGTAATTTGCCTTATTTCAATTCCCACACAGGGTTATTCTAATTGTGCTTACAAATCAGGAAAAAAAATCCCAACTTACAACAAGCAAAAATGAAGTACTTTAAAATAATACCTTCAAATCAGAGGGTTTAAAGGCAGAACTAACAGTTTTGTCTCAAGTTTATAAAACAAAAAACCAACCAACCAACAATAACGACAAAAACTCAACCACACTACAAAATCTTCAATCATTTAAAG
The DNA here is from genome assembly GCA_013398955.1 of Callaeas wilsoni. Classification (NCBI taxonomy): domain Eukaryota; kingdom Metazoa; phylum Chordata; class Aves; order Passeriformes; family Callaeidae; genus Callaeas; species Callaeas wilsoni. The sequence continues at coordinate 16,441 of VWPU01024547.1, read as the reverse complement.
CAGCTTCCATACCCATCCTGAAACAGATATCTTACCTGAGTGCCTCGGTGTGGCTGTATACTACCGAAGAACAACCTACTACCCAAAATTGCTACTGTTGTTTCCCCAGTAGAAAAAAAGGTAGAAATATCCTAAGCTCTACAGAGATAACAAAAGGGTGGAAAAGAGAAGTCAGTATATAAGTTAATTAAACATTCATTCATTCAGGAACAAAGCAACTATGACAACTTTAGCACAGCAAATTAAAGCTGCTTATTACATGTCCCTAATTATCTATGTACATGTATGTATGTGCATATAAATGTATAGATAATGGAATCACCATCTCTCAGTGTTCAAAAAACATGTGGATGTGGCGCTTGGGGACATGGATTAGTGGTGACCATGACAGTGTTAGTTTAATGGTTAGACTCAAATGACCTTACAAGGTCTCTTCTGATCTTAACGATTCTATGATATGCAGTCTACATTCATTTGCTTGCCTCAACTTTTAGATTCTTAGCTTTTTGTCCTAATCTTCCTCAGCTCCAACTTGCACACAGACTCCTGTCAATTCTCACTAGCCATCTCAATGGAACACTGCATATTATATCATTTTGAAATCTACTTGCATCCCAATCAAGTCTTTTGACTTAATCAACAGGAATTTCAGTTCCATTTCCAGTGCAGTTTCCTATTAGGTAGAGCAAGGGCCTTTTATACACAGAACAGACATATTAGTTACTTGTTTCAAAGACAGAGGGCATTGGAAGGCAAGGAAAGAAGACAGAAATTAACAGAATTATAAACACACATCCTATGAAGAGAAACGGAGGTTCAATCCAAAATGACAAACAAATCTCAGGAAGCAATTACATGATATAGCTTGCATTGATTCAAGGGCTTGCAGCCACTGGAAGAGGCAGGTTACTCGTTCCCTTCCAAGCAAGCACTCCCACTCCCCTTCCCTGCAACGGCCCTGGTACTTGCCTGGTTACAAGGCAACCTGTTTTTATTCACTAATCTGACAGAAACTAATCCAGCCAGCCTTTTGGTTGTTTATCAAGTCAGATTACAGCACAGTTGGGCAACTTTCAGAAGCAATCCGTGAGAGAGGGACGAGGACTATGTAACTCAGAGAGAGGGATATGGGAAGTAGGACTGCCCCTCTCGGCAGTGGAAGTCACTAGACCTAGCCAGGCCTACTGTCAGGACTTCATTATCCACTAAGACTCAGAACTACTGTGGCCTAACAGATAAATTGCCAATAGCTTATCAATTAGACTGCAGGGAACATCCTTGCCTGCACCTGAAAAACCTCCTCGACTTTAACTATACACCCCGCACAACATCAAGAGAGACGTTACCAAGTCCAAGAGACACATGCATTGGCACTAGATGTCATATGTGATCCACGGGTTTCTTAGACAGCACAGCATTAAGATGGTCTTAGTGTGCCTTGTTTTAGGCATCCCAGTCCTTCTCTGATGAAGTGTCTAATCAGTTCCTTGAGATCAGTTCTCTGTAGCTCCAGCTACAGGAGTAGCTGAGGCAAGTACCTGGCAGGTGTATGACATTATGCCACTACCAATATATTATTTGCCTACAAAACACTCTTTCCAGTAATGCACTGAAGTACAACAGAAACTATAAAACAAGTAATCCAAACAGTTTGGAAGCTACACTTCTAAACTACATCAAACACGGTTTTCCGTAAAGCAGGAGAAGATCAAAAGGACAAACCTTCAGCTAAATTTCCGCCTTCTAGTTTGAGATACACATGAGGACCACTCTGAAGTGGGAAGATACCCGTGGTTTTTAGAGACTGATCAAAACAAAATCTCACTAATGGTTCTTGCGTACTCACTGACTTGCATACTCACAGCAGTTTCTAAATTCCCTAATTACCTACATCAAAGTCTCATCAAAAACCCATTTATTATATATTTTTTATGTAACACATGTCTCTAACATTAATATTTGTTCAACCACCTCTTTTAGGCTATCTGCACTCTAAGCATTTTTTAATCCATTTGGGAATTTTTCAGTATGTCTTCAGCAGTTCCATCTCCTTCTCGACAGCTGGAAGTGTTGAATGTTCCTCATCTACAAAGCGCATGGACTGCAGACTCCTACAGAGAGAGTACAAGCTGGTTATTCCGGTTGTCTAATAAAGATGACCTGTTTAGAAAGATCATGTTGCCTAATAAAGATGAGTTGTTTAAAAAGATTGTGAAGCTTGACAAGTACTATCAGCACTGTTATTTTATGCAATACACAGTCTGCAAAGCTTATGACATCCTGAGTAACACTGTCAGTAGACACCATCAGATCTGTCTTGTGCTCAAGTATCTCAAGTGATAAAAAAAGATTTGGAGGCGAACAACAATAAACCCACAATTACTTCCTGGCCTGAGGGGATTGATTAGGACACTAGCGATTGTTTTTAAACTGTGCCACTTCAACTGAAAAAGGTTGTCAGGAATGATTTGAAAATAGGACTTTCTGCTAACAACATTAGGAGGTACATTTTTCTGTCTCCCACATTCTAGCACCAGCAACCAGTATTAGCACAACCTTAAAACTCCATTGCTGCAAATCCCTTTTACTTGGGTTACTGGATGTCTGTTTGCTTTTTTTATAGACTGCAACAACAGCAAACTTGGCTTCAGCCTGCTTGACACACCTTTTAATTGGCTCCTTACATCAAAACACTTTACCACCTAACTGGGTTAAAAAATTTCTTAGCCAGATTGGTTTTAAAGACCTCCTGGAGCCTTCTACTAAGTAGCCTTAACACTCACAGTAGCATTCAGAGACCCTGCAGCTGTACCTGAAATAAAGCTTTTATTGTCTTCATCAGCTAATTAAATAGTTCTCCCTTAAGAAAAATAAAAAATGAAAAATAAAAATCAAGGACATTTTTCAACTCATCTGCTTCACAACTGAGTAATTCTTCCTCCAGGGTGCAGTATTTTTCAGACATTGCTAGGAACTTTTTAGCAAGCTTTATATTAAGCTGAAGGATTTCTACATCTTCCAATCACAACACAAAAAATTACATGATGGCTCCTATAGCTTTGAAATACCTTACTCGTATAAGGGAAATAGATTTGCAGTTAACAGCAAGTAGAGACAGATGCTTCATTTCTGAAGAAATCTGAGAGCAAACTGGCTCATCTCTAGCTCACCATGCTCGTTTCAAAAGCAGATGGAGTATCTGATTACATTAACTTCTATTTAAGCTATGATAAAAGCAAACTGTTTCAGATACACAGATAATGAGTCTAAATATCAGATGTTACATTGGCTGGCTGGCAGAGCAGTAAGTAGAAAAAGCTCCTTCAATCAACTAGATAATGCCTATAATTTAGAGATCTTTATTGGATTCTCAGCCGCTTATAGAGGTCCAGAGGGGCATGCTGGTCAAAACTGCATCCATGCAGTCCATAACATATCAAGAAGTTACTTTTACACATTATTCTAGCTACAAAAATCTAACTGTTCAATCCTCTTCAGATGGAATTAATGAAGCACAGTAATTTCCAGACCATGTGGAAACTTCAAATAGTGAAGAACAAAGCTAAAGAAAGTTTGGGGGTTGAGTTACATCAGCACTGAATTCTATCTGCATTCATTATTTTTATTCTGGCTATAATCTGACATACTGATTTTAATCTAAAATTCTTATGAGTTCAGATCCAGGTTACCAAAACCATTTTTTGCCTATCATATGCTATTTAGAGTCATCTAACATATTTGCAAAAGCCCAAATCCACATGTTTTAATCTAAATTTTACACACAAACACTTTTAGAGGTAACCTTGACTTCACAGTCTGTGCTACTCAGCTCCAGTGCTTTTACATGGGGAAAAAAAAGATGATTTTATCCATATATCAGTGTATGTGTAGTGTACTTATATGTAGCTCTTACAATACCTTCTACTTCACAGTGGACAAAATTCCCATAACTCAAACAAGAACGTTCAAAGAAATGCACAGGAAAAATACAAAGCATGAAGCAGAGGACCTATTGCAAAAGGTCCCCTGGAAACGAATACTGATTTACTATTTATGTAAAAATTACAGGAGATATTATGGTTCACTTATTATGAAAAATACAATATTATTTCTCTGGGAGAAAATTTCCAACCTTATCAATACGTGTAAATATCAATACGTGAAAATTGCCCTGATGGAAGGGGAAAGGGAATAGACATTATTCAGTAGTGCCCAATGACAGGACAAATGACAATGGCCACAGATTAAAGCATATGAAATCCATCTAAACAGGAGGGGGAAAAAAAAGAAATTGCAAGAACACAGAAGATTCATCTACATATGGCTATTAGGGCAATACCCAATTAAAGATGCTGGTCCCTAAAGCCTACATAAATTCAGAAGAAAGCTAATCCCAGAAGTACCTCACCAGTTTACCCAAAAATTCCAGAAGCATCCCCTATTGTGCTCACCCTGTGCTCCCATCTGGCAAGTGCCATGCATGTTCCCTGGCATCTAAGCCAGGAGGCAGGCACAGCTGCCATACTGTCAAAGTGCTGGGCACTAAAAAGTTGTTATGAAGGGAGAAGTTATTTTGTTTTTCCAACCGAGATGACAGCTGTGCTTATTCAGATTGTGACAGTTCAAGTCCACACATCGCAGGGGAATGTTCACCTCCAGCTCACTTTTCATGTAAAGATAAAGGGTATCTCCCCCACTCAGGACCTCTTACTCTACAGAAAACTATCCAAGAATAATGGGCCCAGAACAAAAGGTAACATGACCCGAAACACAAAGGTCCAGTTAAAACCCTCAGACACTGACAAAATTATCTTAAGTTCTGGTCCCTGCTCCTGACATTAGTGAATAAATAGATAAAGTGAGCACAAATTAGAGCACAACCTTTTCCAAGTATTAAGACATACTAATACTTTTTTTAGTCTTCAGATTTAATAGCGCTTCCTACAGGAATACAGTCTATCCCCTGGACTAAAAAAAGCACCTGTTTTTCTTTTAAAAAAGGCAGAAGTATCTATTTCTCTAAATATTTCAGGAACTGGCAAGGACTTCAAATTTGCCTAAGACCTGCCTCATACCTGCCGGACTTTTTGGAGTATAAATAACACTTAACAGGTGTTGTTTTTCTGGCTTGAAAGTGAGGGTAATGTCTTGCTTTTCTTTACAACTCCCGCTAACAATCTGAAAGTGCCAAGGAGTTTTTTCTTTGATAATTAGCAAAAAGTAGTAAATACTTCACAGAAGAATAATCTTTTACCAGAAGTGTTTCCTAGATAAAGATTTACAGGTCAATGACCTCTAAAGAGCCTTTAATGAGTTTGAGATATCACTGAATGTGAACTATTAAGCTATTTTCTTACCATTCAATTACAGAAGAAAAGTTTATTTATCAGTTTGTTTATATTACACAGCACTGGCTATGAAACTAACTAAAACGAAAAATACAAAAACAAAAAAGAAATCAAGCTGTTTGAGGAGTGAAAATTCCCCAACCTTACAATATCATTTGTAGTACATCAATTTAAATACACCCAGAGTCAGCTTTCTTTAAAAAGACATCCTTTTTCCTTTAGCAATTCAAGCCATAGAGTTACATAAGACAACCTCGAACTACATACTTATCTTCAGAAAAGGTAAAAATAAAAATTGGACTTGGTGCAGCTGATTCAAGTTCTATTCCATTCAGCGAAAGATACTGAAAGTTACATTTTAAATTTAAATTAATGTTGATCATCACTCCTTATATTCTGCACACCATAAAGTCGTATCCATCCAATCAAAAACTCAACCATGCATTTGTATCAGCAAGTATCACCAAGCCCACTGGCTGCTTTAGAACTTCCTCACATCAGAGTGACTGGTCACTGTAGCAGACATTTTAGCATGGAGGCTTTTTTCAGTCACAACGTTCAAATTAAAACTTCAAACTCTTGCAGTACAAGTTCATATTCTTCACATACTCTTTGTTTTGATAACAGTTTTCTTCTGTATTGTCTTTACTTTCCTGATCTCTCTCCATCCAGCTTTTCACCTACAAGACTCTTCTACATGAGGCTGCTTACTCCCTTTGTAGACACCCCATGTGAACAGAAAAATCTTCTGATCTCAGTTCCAATTTTTCAGACACATGAAAACCATAAGTTCCATTCAGTTATTTTGTGTCTGGTACAGTTTTGAAAAGGAAGTGTCTACTTTACTCCCATCCTCTTGGCATATAGTCAGTATGTTTCCAACAACGATCATTTAGAGATTTACAGTTTTTCTTCTAAACACATGGCAAGCATATTAAGGGATAAAGCATATTTCCTAACAAAAACCTTGTTATAAAGTGTCATGGTGCACAAGCTTCATAGAAAGCTGATTAATTTCTCAGGGGCTCAGCACAATGCATGTGTTCACACTAGAAAGATGCTTGTTTTTCAGGTTGGCAAAAGAAACAAAATTTTATTTTACTAGGTTAACCAACACATTTATATAAGACATTTATCTGCTACTTTTATCTCCAAATTCCTTACTAGCAGTACAAGAAAAAAAGAAAGGGGGGGAGGGAACCACCCCAGAAAAATAGACTATTCAAAGTATTTAATAATGCATCATGAAAATCACGTTAGAGTTTACTATTCTTGCCCTGGAAGGGAGTGGAAAACTTCAAATAGAGGTTTTACTGCTTCATCTGCTCTATGGTCCACTAGCAACTCCCCAGAATTTTCCATGTAGTTTGCATTGAGAACTGCCACCACACACTGCATGGATGCATTCGCTTCCATTCTTGGCACACATGTATCAAAAGCACTAAGGAACGCACTGCCGTTCACTCTTAATCACACGGTGTAAATGTACCCATGCCTGTTTCATTTAAGTTTAGTCCAGACAAACAAGATGTCTGCTCAAAATCATTTCACTGATCATAATGAAAGGCTAAAGCTTTATTTTCCCATATTTTACCACTTTTCCATGATTTTCGCTCATTTCCTTGTCCCCACACAGCATCACTGTTTCAGATATCAAAGAAAAAAAGAGAATTAGACCCAGTGCAACCCTATGAAAAACAAAGATCCAGCCAACTAGACACAAGCACCAACATTCATATGCTGGGGGGAAGAAAAAAGGCACAAGAGCACTAATATGCAAGAAGCAAACAGGATTGTAGAGAAATCTCAGATCTGTTCCTTAATGTAAGGAACTACCTTCAGGAAAAGACCACTTGTATGCAACACATCTTCACAGGAAGCAAGTAACAGCACCTGACATTGAGAGGCTGAACACTGGTACTGGTGATATTTTCCTTTCACTAATATACAAGATTTTGTTCTCTCTTATACTGATATATCTGTTCACTCTCAGAACTAACTAGGAGTAAAAAGGTTTATTCTTCTCTAAAGTAGAGGGTTTGTGTTTTTTCATTAGGCAATAACTTTATTTCCACAGTCAAATAAAGACCAGGAAATAGAAGGCAGAGTATATTCTCACTGGTGATGCTAGTTGAGCCATCAATTGCAAAAACCAAAGGGAAATTGGAATCTGTCCTTACTAGTAAAATATAAAAGTCAGGAAGTAACATTTGCAGAAGGTCTTAGGAGCTGCACCTTTTGCTTCTGCAATTTCTGATCTACTCAAATGATACTCCTAACCCTACTTCATATCTAAATCCTTCAGTTTCATGATGCTTCAAACACAAGCCAGCTGGCCATGCTGGAAGTTTAAGGTATAGCCAAGGCATCTGCTTTCACTCAGTTCCATGTTAAATAAGCACTTTTCAGCAAGGACGTAAGTCCAATCACTCAATACTACAGCTGTCCCATTCGTTCTTAGCAAGAATAAGAACAGCATTCTAAACTACTTCTGTGATACTCATTCCCTCAGAGCAGCACATTTTACTGCAGTGTTAGGAGATGCAAAGGGATATCCTGAGACGTCCTAGCTGTTCACGCAGGACAGCACAGCATCAGAGGCAGCAAGTTGCTGCTCACCCTTGCCTCACACTGATGTGTCCTCTGGGCAGACAAATACTGTAGTCAGAACCCAGCTTGAGATTTAAGAGACTACATGTGCACACCAGTTTTCTTGACATGGTTTTGGTCCTCTGTTACATAAGCAATAGAGCACAGTGAAATAGCTAGGACAGAGTGGGCTTGAGGCTGTGATGTGTCAACACAGCACACCTTCATGAAATAAAGGATAACACTATGCTAAGAGGCAGACTGCCAATCTCTGCCTGAGCACAGTGCCTCGTTTGCACAGCTACCTTGGTTTTGGTACTGTTCCCAGGCTGCTCCATACAGCACTGCATCTCAGAGATGTGCCTAGCAGTACCCTTGAAAGCCCTATGTTGACTTGCAGCACCTCATTTCTCTTGTTCTGCTTGCTCTTGACACCAAGTTTTGCAAGTCTACAGCATGATGTAATCCTTTAGTGAAAAGATTCAAGTATTCTTGTTACTGAAACAAAACTAAAGATCTGTATGTTGAGCAAGACAACTAGAGGTTTTACAAGTACTATTGGGTAATTAGACACAGCGAATTCTTTGGCTGCTATTCCTTTATCTGATTTGGACTTTGTTTATTGGCAAACATTAATATTGCAAAAGAAAAATGTCACTCTCTTTAAAAAATACTGCCTGATAAGTGGCAAGAATGACAGATCAAAGCAATCACATATCTTCAATATCAAAGATTCCATTTCTCAGAGAGTCACCTTTCCTTCCATTCATTTTCATGAATAGTGCTTTAAGAGCCTTTAAGTGAACAAAGTTTTAATGTAAATGGAACAAACACAATTAAATTTATGAAATTAGTTTTCCAGCCTAGCTGCAAAGTCAGCTGACAGTTTCAGATGAAAATAAACAGACTTCATACCACAATATATTAAAAATCTAGAACAATCATACTTACTTCAATTGGCTTTTAAGACAGAACAATGTGGGAAGGTTTTAAAAAAAAGAAAGCCTTCTTATTTTTGTGGGGACCATCAGCATTTATGCCTGCCTGAGCAACAATGAACTCAGTATTTTCAAAAAGAAACACCAGTTTTGAAGTCTACTTCAGTTAATGCTGAAGTAATGGAGAAAACAATATTAAATATTAATTCCATTCAAAAGCAGAACTGACCTGAGGAGGGTAACCAGCCACATAAATCCGTATTACCACCACACAGCAGACATCTCAAGATGATTCATACTCCATAGATTGTTAGTTCTGTGTACTCATGAGCTAACGTTATAATACATTAGAAAGGACTGGCAAAAAGAAAAATAGTTTTGCTTTTTTAAAAGCTATGTATTTCACTAAAATATCTCTCATATGTTGATAATAAAGCAATAGCAATGCTGCTAATTGAATTTTCTTAGTTGAGCAATGAGACAAAGATAAAATCTAAGCATGTTTATGGTTTTAAGTATGTGCATTGTACCTACAGAAATCCTTACTGATTACTGAGAGTTATTTTGAGACAATAGTATTTTATTTTATAGTGATGTAGGGAAAGTACAAATATTTACATGGAGAGTATTAGTTCATCTTCAACTCATACAAACTGTCATGTGAACAGAATGGAGACACTGTATTATTGCATGATCTTTCAAAACATGATGTAGAAAGTGCACAAAAACTGCACTGATCATAAAAAAATCTGCAAATGAATATGAAAACTATCCACAAAAAGAAAAGCTAGAAACCACAAATGAACAATGAAAACAAAACTAATGTGATTTTGCCCACTGGCAGTTAACAGAGTGATATTCCACTGTAATACTTAAGTCATTTTACTGCCATTGTGTTGCTCTAAGAGAACCCATCATTATCAACAGATCGAGACAAGTTTAAAATTAAAAAAAAAATTTCACATTCTGCACTGTAGCACCTAGTAGGTATATACAGAAATTAAGTGTACAAAGCAGCAGTCCCCCGACCAGACTGCTCTTACCTCTCTAGTCTGTAGATACAGAAGTCAGAAAACAGAGCCTTCTGAAAACATTTGAATTCTTCAGTCAAATAATTTATGTTTTAAGCATAACAAAAGGAAAGGAAGATACTGAAGCACTACATGAGCATCAACAACAGACATTTTGGAGTATAAAATCATCATAAATTTATTAGCTAATAAAAAATTCACAAAACTACACAAATACTTACAGTGCTTTCATTTGCACAGTCAAGAATGGCCAAAACAAAAACAATTATACCAAAAATATAAGTCAACTATAACATTATAGAAATTTAGAGGTAGTGTTTAAAAGACTAAATCTGAACCTCTGTATCTTTTAACTAACACTGGAAAGGAATAATTAATTTGTACTTTAGAAATTAGAACTATTACCATTTAATAACTGTTTAGAAACTCACTAGAATCTTGTGGGACTCCCAATTTAAAAAGCTGAATTGTGTACCATTCAGTTCTCTTACAGATCTTTATTGGACAATATATGTTTTTCTTGTCCTAGTTACTACATCAGAAGGCATAAGCTAAAACATCTACTATGTTTTATTCCAGAACAGATAAAAAAAATTTAGAAAATTACACATCTCAAGGAAAAGAGTGTTAACTTTCAAAGTATACCTACTTCAAATAAAGCCAGTTCTTCAAGAAAACTATAAAGAGAAAAACTTGCACACAATTCCACATGTTATTACACAGTTTCAAAAATTAAAGCAATTTGAATACTTGCAACTCTTCAGTGCTTATTATGGTAGAACACATCTAACTTTAATATATATTAATAAGCCTTCCCACTTCACAGATGGGAACCAAGAGGAAAAAAATCGTTTGTCCAAATAAGGAATATAAAAGGATTGGAAACGGACACCCAGTTACACAAGTGCTTGTCTAGCATCCTCATTATAAACTACTTTCTTTTCAGTTTAACCAAAACTGCCTCAGTTTTTGTATTGTTAGAAGAGCTTGAAGTCACTTCAAGTTGCTTAATTCTTTGGCAGAGGGTACACGGCTCATTGGACTGAAGTTGAGACTTACATCTTACTTCTGAGGAAACATGGCTAAACCAAGGAAAAGTAAGATTAAACACATTAGCTTTCCCTTGAGGTCTAAAACACTTCCCCTAAGACACACCAAATTGCCATATGAAGAATTTAAGGCTTATACATCACAAAAGCCAGAAAGCCAGTTTGAGAATTCTCTAGTGTCAGACCAAAGCTCTATTGACCAGACAAGGATTTGTTGATTCAGTTCAGGCCCCTGAATGTTTCTAACTACAAGGCCTTAATTTTCCATAAAGAGAAGGTCTGCACCAGAAAACCTTGTAACAGTCTCCTTGCAATCTCCACATTCCCTGACGTGAGCATCACCATGCCTAGTCCTCCAAGACAGATACAAGAGCTTCACCTACCCCTGCAAATAGATGATTTTTCTGGGGTTGCACTCCTGCAGCTGCACTGGAAATGCCTTTATTCCCTCGGACCCCACCAGATGAGCAAGTGGGTCTGGGCAGAATCAAACATGGTAACTGAGACACAAAAACAAGGCTCTACAAAACAGGGTGAGCTATCAATCCCAAAGTGAACAGTGAGGAAGAAAAATTAGCAACTCTTCTGTCTTTTCCCACCAGTCAACACATTCCTCCAACTGTTTCGCAACACTCTGGGACTCATCCTAGCCTTTGACGAGCCCACTCAGCTCAGTAACCCAACAAAAAGCTAACTCAGCAAGAGAATGGGTTCTGTCAGTTTTCTTAGCAGAGTTGATTTACCAATCAGGCAAGCACTAAACCAGCAAAAGAGGAATTATAGTAGCATGTAGCCAGGAGCGAGACAGCCTCTTTCAGCAGCAAAGAGTTGGTGAAGCCCATCGTGCAGAACCTCCTGTATAAAGCTCCAAAACAAAGAATCAATTCATGAAAAGTAGTCACTATAGCACGTGCATTTCCCTCTTTTCTTAAGGAGAAAGTCTGCCTTCAGAGTACAAATCAGTGCGTTCAAACAGACCTGTACCAGGTAACCTAACAGCTGTAAGAGGGAAACCTTGATTTTACATTGAGATCATATTAAGGAGTGGGTGAGAAGTTTTGTGTTTCTTCAGAGACCAAACAAAGACACGTTCAAATCTATACAACATCAGAAAAAATATATTCTACGTGAACTTCGCTCAGATGTGACTTTGGCATTGGATTTTTCCTCCATCTGAGGAAAAAAGGCCTCAAGGCATCTGCAGTTTAAATGATAATCTTCAAATGGTACACGAATCATCTTTCTTTTCAAATGATGTTATTAAATGTTTTCTAATAATGACAAAGATGTAAAAAACATCAAACACCTAATGGCAAAGTACCATCAATGAACTGCTCTAGGAAAGGGCAAAGTTAATTCTTTCAAGACTACACAAAATACAGAATTAATCCTGAGAGCAAGAGCTATCAATTTAAAAACAATTCCATATAAATGTAATCAATTTGACTTTGCTTTGCAACAGAAGCAGGCACATACGTACACTACATACAGATTAGTGCTGTATTTCTCTGAATGCCCTCTAAGCTGCTCAAATTAAATACTTATTTCTGTAAACATAAAAAATTTTCTCCTTGAGGGGGAAGACACCAAAGCTGACACAATTATGAAATTTTCAGGTAAACTGCTAATTTTGAACAACAACAACAAAAAGGATGTTTTCCCTTTCTTATGCCCCATAGCCCTAACTTTGAAAAGTAAAACATTGTCTTTGTTTAACTTTAAAAAATAATATTTTTAATGTAAAAAAATACATTAGAAAGGTTGCAGGCATTTCAAAAGGCAGCGATCATTACTGTAATTGATGTGCACATATTTCATAATTTCTTAACCTACTCATCATTGAGACATGTTAGAGGTTCACTGTATGTTTGTCAAGAAACAGAACATCCCCAGAAAAGTGCTACACAGTACACTTCATAGGGGCATCTGCATTTTTAATTCTCCATTTACCTGACTGACTTCTCCACACTCCTTTACAACTAGTACAGTACCAGTGCAGCTTTACAAAGCCACCCTCCTCAAAAGGCCAATTGTACAGTCCTTTACTCCTGAAACATTACAGACAACATTACACTGTGCAGACAAAAACTAAATTATATGCTTAAACTTCAGTGTGTTCTGACCTGTCTGAAATCTAGTCTACAGGAGTAAGTCACATCTATGCAATGCACATAAATCTACTTGAGTACATGTATCACAGATAGAAAAAAGGAGAAAAATTTCAAAGTTGACAACAGGATTTCTTCAAACTTCACAAATATATTTCAAGAACAGAGCTGACTGCGAGATCAGTTTAAAAAAATATATGCAACTTATGCACAGAATATACCACAGCAGAAAACAAAAACGAGAAAAGATGACAACATGTAGTTAACCTAATAACTGAGGCAAAGCATCAAAAAACAAAGGAAGGCAGAGATAGCACAAGAAGTATCATAGAATGAAATGTATCATTTGAAGATGAAACCAAAAAATTAAAGAGGTTTCAAGAGCTATGGAACAGATTCGAGAAAAAGCTGAACACATAGAGCAGCATAAAGGACTTTTTATGCTACATTCTAGCTGGAGTATATTCTAGACAAGTCAGAAAGCAGGAACCGGCTTAAGGTGACATTTTCCTTTAAAGCAGATAAAAAGATGGAGAAAACACAAAAATTGTCTAAAATATAAATGGATTTGCCCATATAAATGGATTTGCCCATCTGAAAGCTTTGATAGTTTGTCACATCTAAAGCTCTGTAGTCTCTGCACTCTTGCAAGCCATTCAGGAAGGCAATGAAGCCTCAAACAGCGCGCAGGCACCCGCGTTATGCTCTTTTGTTCACAAGGGATAATTACACCAGACTGTGGCTGGATGTTAGGCCCACTCCGAGAGTAACTGAAACCCATAATGCAGGTTCACAGCCATGCCAGGCACAACAAAACATTTGCATTGACACAAATATTTGCCAAAAGCAATAAAATGCGTATTTCATAATACTAACATATTGATAAACAGCAAGCCAAAGTACAAATCATTTGAAGACAGAGAGTGCAAGAACACACAGAAAAAAAAAATCACATAAAATTTTAAAGAGACTAAGTAACAATCTGTCAGAACAGACTTTGTACTGTCTCCACTGTAATGTTCAGGCACTCTCTTGACTATACACAGGAAGGCAGCAAGAGTCTTTAACCCAATAGTATGTACTACGTATCATGCTAGCACACCACAGTCTGGCTTTACATGTTTCTTAAGATAGAAGACACATCAGTCCCATTCCACAGGCAAGGGAGAAAAAAGAAAAAAAAAAAAAATCAAGAAAACATGAAACTAAGAAGTTCACCAGAAACTTCAAGATTTGAGAGTGTGTGTTTTCTTTCACAAGCTATCTAACAGTCTTCAAACACTCTTAAAGCAAGGGGGAAGGCACTCCCAGAGCAGACCACAGCTGGGAGGGGGCAATGCGTCTCCCAAAAATCTCTTCCTTAGTCACGGGACTGGGTGAGCATGCAACTAAATCCCAAAGCAGCATGGCTGTTGCCAGCTCTTGCTGGCCTGCTTGCTTATTTTTCCACTCTCAGGGTTTCAGACTATCAAGGCAGTTCAGTGCCAGCATGCTTTTTCTACCCATTACATGACAGAGTTCAATCACAGGAACCTGTGTGGAGCTTTTTGCAGATCAAGATCCAAGAGAGCTACCGAGTGGTCTGTCCCACCTTTGGATCAGGCAATGCTTTCCTCTTCATAACAATTTCAGAAATTTAGTTTATCCATACCCCAGCAATACTGACGCACAAGGCTGGCATTTAAGTTAAGCCTGCATGGAACCTGAGCAATTGCCAGGACATTCTGAAAGAGCAACTGCACAAAAGCAGAAAAAGCCTTGAAAAAGAAAGAACCTGTAACCGTACAAACACCTTCAGGCAATGCCTGCACCTTTATTGCAGGCAGTGACTGAGTTCTGACAAACTTGCATTAGCTGCTGTAACCCAAAAGAGCTGTTGTGTGTCTTGCTCTAAACAATACCGGCAACAGTAGTAAGTCTAGTTAAAAATATTAATGAGAGGTTGTTTTTAAGGCACAACAATCCTGCTTTGCCAGTTTTTATGGTTTACAAAGCCCCTTTCACACTTTCTATTTTACTGCAGTTCGAGCAGGGGGAAGCCCATGTACAAAGAACAAATCAACTCGAGGTACACACAAGTAAACATCTGAAATGCTGGGAGCCTTCCTTTCGTCCTAAAACGTGACAAGAAAACACCCCCGTGTAACAATCACTGTTAAGTAACACCAAGATATGGAACCTACTTTTTGCCGGCGTTTGTCTTTTGCCGTTTGAGAGGAAGAAATAGGAAAATAAATAAAGGAAAAACAAACCTAAACAACTGCGACCCCGCACACGGCCCCCGCTGCTGCGCTGCGAGCGCCGGGCCCGACGGGCAGCGTCAGGGGGCGGCGGTGCGGGCCCTAGCCAGCAGGGGGCGCGGCGCGGGCGGCCAGCGCTGTTGTTGTCGCCGCTCGGGGTATTTAAACGCCGGGCTGTCAATCACGGGCGCAGCGCGCTCCCCGGCGCACTCCGCACGGCAGGGGCGGCACCGAGCGGCCCCGCAGCCCTGGCCCGGCCGAGCCGCCGCCGCCGCCGCTGCGGGCTCCCAATTTGCTCCTTTGTTTAACTGCCCGTGAATCCCCACCGCCGCCGCTTCCTCCCGCTCGCAGCGGCTGCCGACGGGCCTTTTATTATTCACACGTTTGGCTCGCAAAACACACGCGCGGCGGCGGCGGCCGCTCGGGACCAGGCTGCAAACGTCAAAGCCGCGAGAGGCGCGGGGCGACCCTCTTTCTCCTCCTCCACCGCCCCCCGAACAAAACGCACAGGCAGCCTGGAGCTCGCACCCGACCGGGGACAACCCCGGCGCCCGCACTTCTCCGCTGGGAGACCGCCCTGTCCCGGGAGAGACCCTCTGGGGGCGCGGGGGGACACGCGACGCCTCCGCACAGTCGGCACAACTTCGGTGTGGCCTCAGCCCCGCCAGCCCCGCATCTGTTGCTCTTTCGTAACCAGTTCTCCCCCCCTGCCACCGCCTGGCCCGGCCCGTCCGCCCCCTCACAGAAGCGGACCCATGTGCCCAGAGACGGCCGCCGGCGCCGGCACTGTCCCCGCCGCTGGGAGGGGGGGAGTCCGAAAGGGCGAGCGCCCGCCGCTCCGCCCGTGCTGCCGCCGCGTAGCCATTGTCCCCTGGGGAGGGAGAGGGGAAGGCGACTGCCACCGCCTGTGCCCGGTGCCGCCCGGCCGCCAGCTCCGGCGGCGGCCCCACCGCGCCGCCCGGCCCCGGCGCGGCTTACCTGCCGTGGAACCAGTCCTTGCAGATGTCGCACTCGATCATGAAGCGGCTCACGTCGTAGGGCTCGCGGCACACGCAGTACACGGGACTCGCGGCGGCGGCCGCTGCTCCGGCCATCTTTAAAGAACTCCCTGACTGAGCCGCCCGCTCCGCTCCGCTCC
>VWPU01024542.1:0-45336 GCA_013398955.1 Callaeas wilsoni | reverse complement strand
GGGGCTGGCAGCCAGCCTCCTGTCCCGGCTGAGCGCTGGCAGTGGCTGCGGGGGCGCGGGGGGAGCGCAGGCTGCGAGCCGCGGGGTGAGCAGGGATGGTGCCGCGGTGTGCGCGCTCGCAGCAGGATGCCGTGCGTGCAGCGCGGGGGAACAGCAGGCACTGGGGCCGTTGCAGCACGCCCATGGGCTCACACCCTTGCTTACCTCATGGAAACGCACTCACCTGTCCAGGCCCTCGGGAAAGACCTTTTATTTTTCCCATCTCTAAGTGCACGTTCACCCCACCCACAGAGGCTGGCTGAGCAAAGATCGAAGTGCAACCTGAAGCAAGGATACCAGCTTTTAAATGGGATGTATTGCTGCTTAATTAATTTCCCAAGGTAGAAGGTAGTTCTCTCAAGATCCTCATGGCAAGCTTCCCAAAACAGTGGGATGCTTTGGGGAACCCAAAGCTGCTTTAGCTTAAGAGATGTTAAAGGAGCCTGATTTTTTTTTCCCCCTCCAGAAGCTGAACTCAGCATTTCTTCACAATATCTTGAACTGTACACCCAGAAACCATTAATCATGCTATAAAATCTTGAAATCTTGGCTTCAACTTCCCCCTTTAATATGTAGGTGATTACCATACCATTTGTTAACGTCGTGTCTAGCTGGCTGACAGTACCTCTGTTCATACTGCTTGGTTTGGTTTTGAAAGAGGAAGGGCTGTGGAGAATGATGCTGCAGTGGAGAGCCTTCTTCCACCAGTCTTAGGCTTGGTTTTGGCCCCAAGTAGATGCCACACAGATGCTGATATTATATTGGTGACGGGCAGTCCATGGTGCCTAACTTTCCTCTTCAGTGGCAGCCCCTTAGGGAGGACACTGGTGCAAACAGGGAATGCTGGCAACATTCACTATCTTACTACTTTTTTTTTCTCTTTTTTTTCTTTCCCCCACAGTGCTCTCATTGTCTTTTATATACCCCCATATTTAATAGATTTACATTCTGAATGGATTTTCTGTCCCAAGAAAGGACTACAGTAAAGTGCAGATGAGCTTGGAATACTCTCTGAAGAAAGCTATTCCTTCCCTGTAATCCCTTTCATTTCCCCAATTCACTAGATTTTGTCAGTTTAAGAGAAGAAATGGAAACACTATATCTAGGAGCTATTGAAGAAGTTGAGTTGAGACTCAGTTTTTTTGGTTTTTTTCATTTTGCTGTATATGAAGTGTCCTGAGATAACACAGAAAATAAAGAGGTTGAGAGAGTCACTGCTGAAGATCATTGAACTTTCAATAAAATTCCTTTGAGTGTCCAAGATCAACAGTGCCCTGCATGGTCTCAGTGTGCTCAGTTTTACATATGCTCACGCTTAGCTACAGTTCAGTTTTTGATTTATTTTTTTATTTAGTGGTTGGATTAGAACCATGCTTTGAAAACCATACCAAACCATAACTACTATCCAATTTAAATACAAAAGAATATGTTTAACCTGAAAAGAAAAAAACAACTTCGGAAAGAAAGACCTTTGTAACTCTAACTCTTGAGTTCATTGAACATTTGAATGAAAACTCATTTCCATGTTTGTTTGGACAAAGTAAAACATTTCAAAAAATTCAAGATATCAGCAGTGCTTGGTGATTGCTTTTTAGGGGAAGGGATCTGGAAAGCAAAATATTGCAAAATTACTTTTTGCTGATAATAAACAAGCCTAATAGGAGACCTCTGTTTTGAAAATATGTAACTGCTGACATGAGGATGTTGGAATATTTTTAGTGTTGATAAAGAAAAGAAACATTCATTGGAGCTTTGCTAATCATGAGCAAAAACACATGTTAAGCTCTGGTTGCTCTGCTCTGGATAGTAGCATTACAGTGTGCATAAGGAAGATTTCTTTCACCTGTGAGTTTCCTGTATTGTTTCTGCCTCTAAGAGTTTTATACTGTATTTAGAGGTGAGGGAATGAGAAAATGAGAGGTTTGATTATAAGGAAAATAGTGTACTACACGAGGGTCTTTGATAAGACTTTCAAGGTGGTGTTTGCAAATTGAAATGTTGCAGCTAAGCTTAGGCAAAGCTGAAAAAATTGTATTCATTTTAATTGGTTGGTGCACATGCCATTCTGCCAGAACCATCTCAGCCCATTTATAGTTTCCAGTCAACTGGGACCTCCTTGGTTAGCTGGCAAATGATGGAAAGTGGCTCAGGGAGCAGTTCCGCCAGCTCCCTCAGTGGATGCCTTGGGTGGATCCCACCCAGGCCCACAGACCCGTGTGTGTAAGTGGTGTAGGAGGTCACTGCCCATTTCCTCCTGGATTACAGAGGCTTCATTCTGCTCCCCATCCCTGTCTCTGAGCTCAGAGGATTGGGTACCCAGAGAACAGCTGATCTTACTATTAAAGACTGAGGCAAAGATATCATTAAGTACCTCAGCCTTTTCCTCATTCTTTGTCCCTATGTTTCCCCCCACATCCAATAAAGGATGCAGATTCTCTTTAGCCCTTCTTTTGTTGTTCATGTATTTATGGAAACATTTTTTATTGTTGTAGAACAGTCAAAGAAAATATTTTTAATATGCTACCTGACAGCATGATCTCTGTAGTATAAAATTTTCTTTTCCTCTGACCTCTTACACACCAATTGTATTGAGAAAACATAAATTAAATGGGAACAATGTATTTATTTTGACTTGAAGTTGCTTTTATCACAGTTGCTGTTGTTCAGGTTCCTGAAAAGGAATAAAAGGCCCTGCTTAAAGATGCTCTCCAAGCACTCTGTTTAAGGGTGGCTCTTTGTTCATAATTGCCAAAAAGTAGCAGCAAACTATAGAGAAAAAAATCTCTTCTTTTTAATTTTAGTCCCTTGAGTCTTGATGCAAATTATTTATATTAATTCACTTCTTAGTTTAGTTTAATTTTAGCCTGGGTCCTGGGCCACCAATATGTTATGCTCTTCTATAAATAACTATGCATCCCTTGGTAACACCTTGAAAAAACAGTAATTTTGGGGGGTTTTTGAAGCAGCAGGCAGCATCCAGCTTCTCAGATCAATCAGTGCACCCCTTGTAAATCTTGTAATTTAAGTTTCTCATGGACTCACAGGCTTGAGATGGCGTTCTCAGACTCTGATCACAGTCCTCTCCATCCTGTACCTTATGTCAACATTTCCACTTTGCATGAATGCATGTAGCCAGAGGCTGGTAAGGAGAAGGGAGTGAGAGAATTTCACACATCACTAAGAGCAACACAAATGCTGTAGCAAGCTTTAAAATGGAAGCAGAATATTTAGAAGAGTGACAGAGGGAATGGTTACAGCTGGACAGGAGAGCAAATAAAACCAATCTGCCTTTCTGCATGACATATATTCAATTAGTCTGACACATCAGAAAACAACAATTCATAACAGAAAAGCAGGAACAGTAAGAAGGGAGGAAAAGGATGGATAAAAATTTAGCAGAGCACTTCAGAACAGGGACTATGTTTCTGTGTAGAGCTTGACCTAGCATAACTTTCTGGAAACTGTATAGGCTAACACAAAACTGTTTTTGAAATTTAGGACAGAACAGAGAATTGATTATGTCATGGCATGTAGCATGCCATAACAGAAGCAGGGCCTCTGAGGAGACTGAATTGATTTTGTTAAGCCAAATTGCATCATTAGGGAAGTAAGAAGCAGTAGGGCTCTCTAAGCCTTTTAGAGGGACTTGACTTTCTGGACTCCGCACTCAAAATCTTATCCTTGGTCTCCAGTTTTTCCTTCTGCCTCATGATCTTTAGACAATGGCCTAATGGTTGTGTGGCTTAAAACTTATTTTTTACCCTGCAGTTATCTGTAAAGTCTGCTGTAGAGTCAGCCGTCTGTATGGTTACTTATATTACTGCATGTTTCATATCTGGCATGCAAAAAAATATGTTTATTCTTTTCCTCGTGGTGTGAAAGCCATTCTCAGTCAATAAGCTGTCAAGCTACCCTTTTGTCATCACTGCCTAGTTGTGTTCTTTCACATCAAGTCTCCTGAATCTTGCCAGTCTAATGTGTTAAATTCTTTGACAAGAATATTCCAGTTTGGGAGCACTGAGAGCTCTGCTTGTTTTTCTTCATGAATGGAATGAAATGCTTCTTGGTGAAAATACAAGTACAGTAGGAACTGAAGAATCCAGGCTTTCTTCATAATCAGCAGAGGAAAAATGAACACTTTGGAGTATTATCCACTGCAGCCCTTGAGCTCTTCACCTTGGAGAAAAGTAACTGCATTCTCCAAGTGCCTGATTTTGTCAGCTGTTAAAGAGAGGTTAGATGGCTCCCTGTGAGAGCTGTTTGCATGCTGTTGCTGTGGAATATTAGGAAAGATAATCCAGCAAGGACCTGTGTCTCTTCTACCATATTTCTATTTACATATAAACAAATAGGTACCCAAACCTATTTAGCTTGTGCCTCCAGTGCACATGGCAAAGTGGATCTGTGAGGTCCTTTCTCCTCCCCCTACCCAGTTTGTTTTTTCTTCTTGGAGGCAAGCTTGGCTACAAAAAGATTGCTTTAAAGTTTGAATATTCAAACTGAAGCTGATTTTAGTGAAGTACTTCAAAAATAAGCTGTTCATATCCCTTTCCTTAGAACTCTTGCACAGTAGTGCCAGGAAAGCTTTACCAATACATGTAGTAAACAGATTATTCTTCTATAACATTAGCCTTTTCCCTGCTATGCCTGGGAAACTCAGTCCAAATTGAGATTTTGAGACTATCTTATATTTCACATATTTTTTATACTCATGATAAAGCAGAAAATGGGATGCACTATTTAAGGTCAAAATAATTTTTACTTCTGCCTTCCACAAATGGTATTTAGGTCTGTTGGGGGCCTTCTGAAAAGTTATTTGTCCTCAAGATGGTCTCAAGCTTTGTACAGAAGGCAAGGATGGAAAATGTTTAGGACAGTAACAATTTCTGCATCTGTAATACATTACCAAAGGATTTTTCCCTCCAATATCGGTACAGTTTTCCACCTATGTTTAGTCTCACACAGCACTGCATACTATTTTTGTATGAAAATACATTATATCCTGCAGCAGCGGTAGGAAAAAATGTGCATTGGGCTAAAGCTCTGTGTCCACTCCGTGAACAGCTGAGCTGCTGCAGGACATCGGTGTGGGCAGGCAGATCTGGCTGGGCAGAACAGCTGAGCCGTAATTGTCCTTCTGTGACAGGTCTGCTCCCAGCCAGGGTGATGTGAGACCCACTGGATAACTCTAATCAACTCCTGTGCCCAAGCAGAATTACGGGAGATACTTTGTTTGATAGAGCGGAGAAACGATCTTGCGAAAAAAGGCGCAGGACTTTAGTGGGATTCCCCTTTGGGTGGTGCTGGGCCAGGGTGGCAAGTGTTGGGGGGCAGTAGTAATACTGTACCACTCCAGCTACCCCTTGAAGAAAGAGCTTGTCCAAAGCCCCGTTTATATCTGAATTTCAATCCTCTAACCATGCTGATGCTTTTGTTTTAATTCCTGCCATCATCATCTGGTCTTTGTTGTGTTGATTTACTGGTCTTAATGACAGTGTCAGTCACTCGTGCACTGTATTTTCTTTTCAAAATGTATTTTCTTTTATTAGCTTGTGAATTTTCACAAGATAAATTAATATGCTTGGGTCTATATTGTTTATGATTTAGTTTTATTCATTTTCTTTCTTAAATAAATATTCTTAGCCTTTTCAGTTGTGTTTCATATGGAAGCTTTCGAAAGATGCATTTCATGTTTTATTTTAATTCATTATACATCAACTAGTGTTTTATATATATATATATATATAGAAAGCTAATATCTTTATTCATTTAGTACCAAAATGTACTTTTTGAAAGAGATGGGCCTATAATACATTATTTAAAAGTTTCTGACTCATGATTGCAGGCATATTTCTTGATACAGGGTAATAGCAGAAGAAGTAATGTTTGAGCTGTGGCTTTTCACTTCAGAAAGGAAAGTTTCCTGGATCATTTGCATACCTTCCTTCTCTCAGGCTCTTGCTGGATACTGGATAAAGTGAGGTGTTTTGCCATCTCTGCCCAAATGCATCCTCCAGTGCAGCAGCTTGTGCGGTGGCAGCTCCCTGGGCTCTGCCCCGGGGTGGGGCTGGCAGGTCTGACGGGTGGGTACCTGTACAGCTCTCTCTTTCAGAGTCTCATTTAGCAGCTGGCTGGAGCGCATGGAAAAGTCCTTCCAAAAACTGTCGCCGATTCACTTGAAAAATTATATTTTGCACTTCAGCAGAGCAAAAAGGGATGTATATGCCTGTATTTCAGACCAATCTGACTTGCTCATGCTTTTTTATCGGGTGGTGCAGGTTTTCCTATGCTGGTGCTCCAAGCCAGCCGGCTTGTTTCCCGGAGGCACAGGGCAGTGATTCTGAACTTGCCCAGTGCTTCCTTCTCTTGAAATGCTGCTGTCCTTTGATCTTCTTTCCCCAGGCTTGGCAAACATTCCTTCCATCAGGATCGGTGTGAGGTGTCCTTCAAAGCTATAAACCCAGCTTATTTGTTGGAAGGTACCATTCTGAGCACTGGCCATTGTTTCACCTTTCCTGCTTTGCTACCCAGTGAGCCTTGTATGGCCCTTCTATGGCTTCCTTGTCTTTTTTAAGTGTGTGTTTGGGCAGGCAACAAAATAAAAGAGAATGAGATGCAACGGTTGGAGTTGTTTTGTTTGTTTAAAAAAAAAAATACAGAGAGAGACAAATGCTTCTTTAGTTCAGTCCACAGCAATGTAATTGTTTTTTTCTCTCTCAAAACATATCTACATTTGTATGGTAGGAAGATACCACTTTATTTTAATGCCCAGCCCTGCCCTACCTCAAAATCTAAATCTGTTTTGTCATTCTACCAAGTTACCTTTTGCCCATAGTTTCCAAACACCACCCAGACACATAAAACCAGAAATGTTCACAGTTTAGAAACTACAAAGTCTCTTGCTTAATTCATCTGCATGTGTGTGTATTATCTGTGAGAAGGTATCTTCAAATGCAACACATTGTAGTTGCTTGTCTAGGTGGTTCTATTTTAATCCTCTCCTGCAGGAGGGAAGTCCCATGATCATGACCATAAAGTTCTCTCTTCTTTGTGCATGGACTTCTTCCAGTTTAAACCACTCATATGTGATGTCTAACTCCCTTTGAAGATGATGGAAAAGATTTTTGCTCTTGTAAATACTCATTATATGGCCTAAACATGCACTGTGCTGGCTCGCAGATAAGTTTGCAATGGTTAGGATTCTTGCAGTTTTTTGAAACTTGGCTTTGGCTATGTTTTTGTTCTAAATAAGTGACTAGGCTCAGTATTTCAAATATGTGTCCACTGGACCCTGACACCACAGGAGATCATGTCTTCTGATGTTAATATCTGAATTCCAGCATGACTAGTGCTTCCAAATTTTTTGTTTCTCTTGCATTCCTCAATGTGAGGTTTACCATTGCTGTCTCCTCTGCCCCTAATCCCATGGAAAAATTTGAGTTTGGTCTTGGAAGGTAAAAATACCTTGCAGATGACTCCAAACTGGCAATTAGAAGGAAATGTAAAAAAAAAAAAAAAACAAAAACAAAACCTAACAAACCCCATGCTAGGCACTGAGATTTTACTCTGGCAAAATCCTCTTGACTTTATAGGCCATTGGTTTGAATAAAAATTAGTGCAAATATGATGTGGAACAGTACAGATATGGCTTCCAACTGGTTCCCATGCTGCTCATTCTATACACGGCTGTATTTTCACATATTTTTTGTTTTATCTCCCTAAGACAGTAGTTTGTAATTCAGACAGTCAAGAGGCAGTTTATTTGAGGACCGCAGTATTAAAAATACTGCTTCTTTTTTGGCAAACTAGAAACATCCCTCTGTGTTTTTAAGAAAGATGGGCTGGATATTTTTGGATGCTCACTAATTCAGTTCAGCTGTTCTTGTTGTTTTGTTCGCTTGGATATGGAAAGTGAGAGCAAGGGAGGATATATAGAATTACATGAAAAGCAATTCTTTATAGAGCTGCAGACCACCTTGTTTATATCTTCTCTATATATCAAGAAATCGATCATTTACTGTGTCTTTTAATTTGTAATTCAAAACATGTATTCTTGTAGTGGGTGGTCTAATTCAGTTTTATCAAAGTAATCATCTAAGGGTAATATTCTCCTGCATAGCTACTCTTGTATCTGCAGTGTCTGTTTATCTTTGATGTGTTTATTCATTTACTTACACAGCAAAAGGTAAGGAAGCTTATGAAAGGAAAAAGAATAATGAAAAAAAGAATGGTAACAAGGCTTGTGTAAAATATTGCTGTAGAAACGCCCCTGAGGGATCGTACCCCAAATCCTGAAGCAACTGCACACTACCAGAAGTAAAACCACATTATCATGAGCTGATAGATAGGTTTCTATGCACAGGAAAAGAAAATGTGGATGGCAGTAGGACAGGCTGGGGCTGCTTTTCATCTTCACCCAGAGGCAGCTGCTCAGTTTGCTTCATCCAGCAAGGAGTAGAGGCAGGAACAGACAGGATGCCAGTCTCGTGCACAGTTATAAAAGGGTGGAATAGGATGCAGGAGAAGAAAAGAAAAAATGAAAGTCAGGGAAGCAAACAAAAGGCAGAAGGATAAAAATCTCTTGACTTAGTGTGATGCTACTGAAAATCTTTAGGCCTCTAAAGATAAGTGGATGCAATTCTTCCTGAGCTTGTTTTTCTTCCTGGTGGCATTTCACATCGTATGTCTTTCTTTGTTACAAGTGAATGAGAGAAGTTATCTGCCTTTTGAGAGAACCCTTTTTTTTCCTGCCCAAGGCATGATTACTCAAGGCAAGGTTCTTAAAACCCCAATGAATCTTAGGAACCAAACAGTCTCAATATGTTTAATGTTTTAAGCTTTCCTTTAAGATGACATGTTTCTACTGCTCCTTTAACATTAACAAGAGATATATTTTTTTGCATCTGTTAGCAGTCAGCAGCTTAACAATGGCATTTGAAAATTGTACCAAAAATTTGGGGTTTGCGTGCTTATGGGCACCTTAAGATTCTTGGCAGGTCAGGATTATTTTAACCGATGTAATGAGGTAAACATGCTGTACAAAGGAGACCTGTTTTCAGGTCGAGGCACATTAGTTTGCCAGTAGTAAAACCAAAATTGCAGCATGTTATACAGCCATCCCTAGAAGATAGGAGTTGATAAGGCTGTGCAATACGTACTGTTCAGAGTGGCATGCTCTGGTCTCCTGCTTCCTTAAACCTGCTGCTTCCCTCTGAGCATCCGGAGCAGCTGGAAGAGTTGGGGCACAGACCGGAGACTTGTCTCTTTGTGGGTTACATGTATTAAGAATTAAGTACAAAGGAATCTGGGCTAAATATGATCATGATTTTACAGTGCGTTCAGGATGTCTCAGAGAGGGAAGTTAGGAGGATCAAAATGCTTTCTTTAAAATTTGGAGCCTGAGCTGACTTTCGAAGCTACAGAGTAAGTGCTTTTCTGCATGATTAGTTTAGGCTGTGGCAGCACAGTTGTGGATGATAAATACAACTGGCATAACCTGCTGGTTGTGCTTCTGGGGTGTTGATTTTGAATACAGTTCTGTCTGTCAGGGGGAATGTGTGGGTGAAGCTTCCTGTGGGTGGCTGCAACTCTGAACATTTGCTCTGTAGCTCCAAAATTGGAGCATAGCTGAGAGGCAGGAGGACTTCTAGGCATCTGTGGGATCCTGCCTGCTTTTAAAATGTATTTCTAAGGCTGTTAATGCACATAATGTAGCCTTTGAGGGACATCTAGGTTTGTTTTAAACTTGATAGATATGATATAATGTTGGTGTAGTCAACAATCTCTCTGGAGCACTGGAGTGGAGAGGACTCTCAAGCCTTGAGCAGGACAGCCCTTGTGGGGGAAACGGAACCCACTTCAAAGCCAAATTAATATATTTTGGATCAACTGCATAGTAAATGCATGTAAAAAAAATAATCTATGCAGATAGGAGGCAGCTGGCTGGTCAGAAAGGGGCACTGCAGCAAGTGCTGTGTGGGCAGGGACAAGCAGGGTCGGCGGAGTCTCTGTGTGAGCCACTCCCCAGACCAAGCCTCAGGTCAGGGACAATCCTGACTGCCCTCGGCTCCTCTCCACTCTCAGGGAACATGGAGGGAGAGATGGGGAGAGGAGCCCAGCTGTGGCTGCGAGCAGAGGAACAGCCTGCATGGGCAACATCAAGTGTCAGGCACCACCTCCAGCTGGGATGGGACTTTCTGCTTTTCTGGGCTGCTTGACTCCTTGCAACCTCCTCCTGCAGGATCTTGTTACTCTGGCTGCTTTCTGCATCCCAGCCCTGCTCCCTCCAAACTCTTCTCTCTTTTTTATTTTCCTCTCTCTGATCATGGCCTAACTATCTTCCACCCTAGGGCTTAAGGCGTTTGCTGCCCTCGTATGTTTGCTCTCTTCCTTCTTCAGTCTCTTTCCCTCCCGTTAAGTAACCATACCTGTAATGGATGTAAACACAGCCTTGCACTGGTTTTTATATGCAGCGATCAGCCTAGTGTTAATAATTTGCCACAGCCCTTGTTAGCTTCAGAACTGCATCTATTGAAGTGGGAGGCTGGGTCTGTTGGGTAGGTTTATTTTGAAGCTGGTTATATTTAAACTAGATGAAAGGGCAAGAAGTGGTTAAAAACAACTTTTAGTCACTGGCATAAAAGAGATTAAATAGTATATACACAGGAATAATTTGAAAGGAATAATTTGAAAGGCGTCTCAGGTAATATTAAGATGTATATATCTGCTAACTGCCTGGGCAAATTAGAGAATTAATTGAAAGGGAATGTTAGCTCATTAGCTGAGCAAGCTAATGTCAAAAAAACCTGAAGCTTTCTTTTAAGACTTACAGTGATTTTTTTTCCCCCAGAATAACATACTAATGAAATGATGCTTTGGAAGGCAGCCTTGGAATGGAGACAAGTGTTCTGATAAATTATCAGCTTCCATATATTTTTAACTGCATTCTGAGGTTAAATTTTAAGCCATGAAGTGAGGTTCCTCCTGCCTCCCTACCCTTCCACATTAGAGATTTAAAAGAGATTTAAATCATGCTTTAAAACACATTTTTGGATATGAAAAAAACCTTGCTTGTAAAAGTATTATGAGCAGTCCTTAAATATCTGCAAGTGTTTATATATTTTAATATCTTCTATAATATTACTAAAATGTACTTGGTGAGTCCAAATGTTTGTGGATCAAAAGGAGTACTCAAAACTACTCAGAAGAGAAAAGGCACCTTTGAACATATACTTCTATATAGGAGAGGTTGATCTCTCTTAGCATTTTGGTACTGAAGCTGTCACACTGTGTGAGAGGGAGGAGAGCTAGGAGTTTGTTAAGCATTCATAAGACTGAGCCCTGAGTAGCAAAAAAGAGCCACCATCCTGAAAAGAAAACATCTTGAATAAGTGTTACTGTATTTCTTTCTGTTTTGGAGACTTTGTGAATCATTTACCGTCCCCTCTGAAAACCACAGAATTCCTCCAGTAGAGAAGGAGGAAGGTTTTGAAAGAATCAAGAAGTCCTTGACATTCCCGTGATCCCATTAATCCTGGGGCTGAAAATTTGCAAGATGTTGGTGTAAATCTGAAAGTCGAATGATTGTTCTAAATTGATTTGGATTTAAAACAGTAATCTGAATTCATGTCCAACTCATATTGAATGTATCCCATGGAAGTTAGCTCTTTTTAATAATTATTTGTGCTTTGCTGGGAAGTAGAATCCTCTAAAACACTGTGCTGCAATTCAGTGCCCTAAACCTGCTTTTAAGTGTCTTAATTCTAAGTCGTAGTTTGTCATCCAAGGACTGATACAAACCTACTGTATCTGGTGATGTGGAAAGTAAGAACAAATTATTTCTAACAGCACTTGAAAGAAAAATGTGTAATGGTGGACTTCAAAGCCAGCCTCATGATCACAGGTGTATGGTTAAGATGGAACATCTTTTTATTTTTTGTTTTATAAAATGGTATCATAAGTATTTCTGAAAGTAGAAATAGTATCAATATATTTCAGAATTAACGTACTGTGGTTTGATCATCAGAGGTCAACTATAAATGTGCAACTTACTCGAGCTATAAACCACAGGCTATGTAAGTGTTTTGGAATAAAATATTTATGCGTTTAGTGTTCAGCAGTGTGGCTAATTTAAACTAGTCATTGGAAAACGATGTTCTCTTTATTGCATATTATTAAAACATAAGTGCTGCCATTTGACTTTATAAACACTAATAAAGAAATGGTAGGTGTAAATTATTTCTTACTGTTTTTAAGAAATACACCAAAATACCTGTCAGTCTTTTCTAGTGTGTGCAGCCATGTGTGCAGGTTCATTTTAATTTAAAGGGAGATTACCCTCAAATTAAACTTCTGACTCTGAAAGGAGTAACTGGAAAAGAAAGCCATATATTGCTTCTTCACAAGAGAGAAGCCATATATTGCTTCTTTCACAACTTGAAAGACTGAGAAAGTGTGTGGGGGAGGTGGGGGAGGTATTTCCTGGGTTTGGTTTTGGTTTTTGGGAATTTGGAAAAGTAAAGATTTGAAAAAGAGACGGTAAAAAAATAATGTTTTGTCCAAGGTTAATAAACTAGTTTTATGATAGTCAGCTTTGTATTTGAAAAGTACCTGCATATTGCATATTTGTTAAATGAAATGCATAATATCTTTATTTGAGTATCCCTTGAGAGAGGACACTTTTTCACTTTTCAAAAATATTATGATTTTATGCAGCATCTCAATGCATTACGTATGCCATTTGAGTGTCTTATTAATGCCCTTGGGGAACAGGGAGCTTTGTCCCTAAAATTCACTAACTGTAAGCTCTCAGTATCAATCTCCTCTGTTTTTCACAGTTGCTTTGCATCTCAGTTCTACCAGGGGACTTCTGGCTGGTTTTCGCCTATGCAAACCAATGATTCTCCTCTCTGCTGCTCTACTAACAATACTGAATGGCTGAGAGAATATTTTCCTGTCAACTCCTTTGCTGATCAGTGGGGGAGATTCCTGGTTTCTTACAGGAGAGGAGATAGAAAAGCTGATGAGTCCTCTCCAAAGAGAATATAATTTAATGTCTGAAAGTTGCTTGACCAGATATTATTGGCTTGATGGATGACGGTCCCTCCAGAGCACATAGGAATAAGCTGCCTTCATTATTTATAGGCATTCATTAAAGTAAGCAGAAAAACCTTGTTGATCTTTCAGACTCACCTTTGTGGAATTAGAAGAGTCTATTGTACTAGATCAGAGTCCAGAAATATTTAGATTTTTTTTATGAGAATGTGGTATCAAAATATGATAACACTATAAATTAGAATATTCTTGCCTAGATGAACAGCCTTTATCAAAGTATGCTTTCTTCATCAAGGTATGATTTTTAAAAAAAATTTATGGATGACAAGGAAAATATTTAGCTATCAAGGGACATAAGTTAGTCAGGAGTAAACATTGCAATTAAATAATTTTATACCTACAGTTCTCACTATCTCACAGGCTGAAGAGCTGTGAATTGCTTTATCCAGATTAGAGTGACCCTTGCCAGTTCATGGTGCAACGAAAAGCTTATGCTCACAAACTCCATGCATATTGTTTGTGGAGCAGTCCATCTGTGAGAGTTGAGAGGTGGGAAACAAGCAAAAGCATTTTGTCTTCCACTTTTCTGCCTGCATACAACACACCAGGGAAAAATTAGAAATGTTTTGCCTGCAAGAGAAATGAACCTCAGTCTCTTGGAATAATGTCTAATAGCTAGATTTGTAGATGCCAACTAACTCTTTAGAAGAATCCTTTCCAGTAAAATACACAGGAAGGGTGGTGGGTGAGTGTCAGAAGAGAGACTGCCAGAAGACTGAAGCAAATTTTGTAGAGTGCCAAGCCACATGTCTTCTATCCTGTTCCCTTCTGAATTTCTTAGCAAGATCCCTCATATTTTGTGGAAGCTGGAAATAAACTAATAAGTAAACAATCCTCTAAATAGATAATTTTGTTCTGTTGGCATGTAATGTAGATACAGCATGGCAGGTGTGACTGGGAAGGAAAGGGGGTGGGAAGTGTAGGCATTAATTTAATTCATAAGTTAAATCTGTCCTTTCTGACTGAAAGTATCTTACCATCTATTTTTTCATTCCCATGTGTACTGATGAGGGGTTTTTTAAGTTGATGTTCATATGCATCTCGTCATTTTACTACCCGAGTGCCTCTTGTTCTAAATCCTCTTCACCTCTCTTGTCCCTGTTTTCTCTTTGTGCTCTTTTCTTTCAAATCACATATCCTGCCAGATAGCATGTTGTTATAAACCAGCCACATTGTCCTCATTCCTCTCAGAGAGGGGATGTTGAAATGCTCCAGTCAGGGATGCTCTCGTTTTATTTTCCTATAGCAGGAAATTACAACTCCTGCAGATGCAGGTTGACTCAATGGCAAGAACATGGAGGCACCAGGTCAAAACAACAGTACCAGCTATGCTTGTTCACGTCTCTTCAAACACTGGGTGAAATGGCCCCTCAGTGTTCTTGAGTCGCCTGGGAGGAGCTTTGCATCACATTAATTGATCCTCCATTTCATTTGGCAGTTGCTTTTGCTGCAGAGTGACCGTACTTTCTCAGTCAACACAGCATTATTAATCGATAGTGTTCAAATGGGTGTGTTCCAAGTCAAGTTAAGCACCTTTAATGCTTAATACCAAAGGTTGTAAAGTGCCTTACCAGCAAAAACGTGCTGAACTCCTTTTCTATATAAGGCAATGCTGCTCTTCTGAATTGTGCTGAACATGCTGCCATTGAAATGATGCTATAGATCATAGTGTGGTCAGATGCCGTAGGGTATCCAGGACCCTGGCCAGCCTTGGGCAGGACTGAGGTGAGAACTTCCTGGTTTCTGGAGTGAAGGACCTCATGGGGCAGAAGGGAAAGGAGGACAGTCCACATGGCTGCAAAACACGCAATACCTGCCCGTGTTTTTAGTTCAGATCACAAGCCATCTCCACAGCAGACCTGATGTGTGGATATGTGCTAACTTGTGCGTATCTCAAGTTTGTTTGTGGTTTTAGAAGCTGCTTTCACTTATTGGGTGGCTTTTAAACCTCTGTTTCCACTAGAGCACCTGGTGCGAAGGTGACCTTCACACTCCTCTGTCTGTCACTTTACTTTGGAGTTAGCAGGAACTCCTCCCCATTTCTACATCCGTAACTGGAAAAGTGCATGACCAGCTGCATTCTCCTTATCCTGCTTGGTGTGCTCATGCCATGATGCTGTGGCTTTCACCCCTCTGCCTGCTGAGCACACAAGAACTGAAGCTTTAAGAGCAATTTTAACATCTCTCAGGCATAAAGCCAGTAGATAAACACCTTAATGGTATATTTCCTACCATTTAACAACAGAATCCCCACTCCCCTACCCTCCCATAACCCATTCTGCCACTAGTTTCCCAAAGAATGTAGTGGATGGTAACCACTGCTGGAAGAAACCATCTAATCTAATCATAGCTACATAGTAGCAGAGAACATAGGATGCATTTCACTTATAGGTTGAAAAGCAAAATATACCATGGTATTTAAAATAAACTACATCTCCTTTTGGCCAGCTGAACAATCTCTTTTTGAAACAGCAGTATGAAACATTGCAGTCATTCATCTTAAAAGGTTTTATTTTCCTCCGAGTCTACTCTTCTTTGTATGTATCACCTTTTCTGTTTGAAAACTCCGACTTTCTCAGCAGAAAAGTGCTGCTTTGAAGTTCTTTAGCTGAAAGTGTATGTCCTACTTGTCAGTCGCATTAAAATGTTCAAGTGGCAATGGGTTTATGATTAGATTTCAAATTACATTAATCATTCACCAACTCCAGAACGCAAGCTGATCTGTATTTTTGTTGAGAGCTTGTGTAGCTACTGAAAAGTACTTTCCCAGTTTTTAATAGCAAAAGCCTGTGTAGCATAGTGTCTGCATCTCATAGGAGGTTAGTTTTGCTTGAGGACAAAAGAGTTGGTTTTGTGTTTTTAAAAAGGTAGAGTCGATCAAGTATGTCTCCTGATAAATGAGTGTCTTATATGTTTTAGATCTTACATGTCTTGTATCTTAAAATGGAATTGGGTATATTCTGGTTGTGTGGCTTTTTTGAGGTTTGGTGTGGTTTTTTCCTTCTCTGTAATGGGAGTAATATTTTGTTTCTACAAATGCGCAGTTTAACAGATTTTGTGCCAGAGAACCATGGAAAATAAAGATCATGAAGTAAAGAGCTACCCTCTAATCAGAGCAACTATGCAATAATGCATGGGTGGGGGATCCATGTCTCTTCCTCAGTGCAAGGAGAGAGTGGAATCCAGTGGGAAATCTCAGCCACCCATGAAATTGCAAAACCTCTGGCTGCATCCTGTGTTTCCTCGTTCCACCTCTTGAATCAACTTGTGACCTTGCCTCTGTAGAGCTGCTACTCGTTGCCATGCCTGGTTGCCTACAGCCTGCAAGGTCCCACTGGAGCAGAGGGCCGTTCTTGCCGTCCTCACTGGATGACGCCAGACTGCTCAGGGAAGTCACTCTTGTTACCAACACGCAGTCCTCTCATTCAGCTGTCCGGCTGTGTGTGATTTAGCGCTGTGGTTTTATTTGAAAGAAGGGAAAAGGCTGAAGGATGCTGTATGTCACATACTTTCCAGGTCCCTAGGTCTCACCCTGCTGGCAAGTTTTTGGGGGTTTGGTGGTGGTGGTGGTGGTGGGTTTTTTCTTCATTTCTGAATTGTATTTGCTGATGGTCTAATGTAACCTGCAAGAGTTATGCTTGTATTATGCACAACAGTAGAAAAGGAGCCTTATTTCAGGAGAAGTAGAGCCTCATTGTTAGTTAGGTTAAAACATTCCTGCTCACAGAAGTCACAGACTTCAATCAGTGATGAAATCTGTACATTTGAACAATACTATTTTGTCTCAGTCTGTAAAATAGGCTTTTGGTAACTTTCAAACTTTTAAGTAAAGCTTTTAATTTTACTCCTGCTAGGCAATAAAACTTTGCAGGGGAATGCGAGGTAATTGCATGGATGGGTTGATTTGGAGCTAGATAATTTCATGGTTTGTTCACTTGGTTAGAGAGTAGGGGAGACAAGGATGAGAAAAACAAAATAAGGTGTCTTAAAATGCACTTTTTGAATTTCTTGCGTAACAGTGGTTGGCATAGAGATGCATAATTCAAACTTCAATAATTTGACTGCAGTGGTTTTGTAGACACTTCTGTTTTGGAAGTTATTTGTGATTGATTGGTCATTTCTAACTTCTGTTGTCTTTCTGATGCAGCTTCATTTGGAAGTTCATTGTTTTCATTTTGGGCTTTCCCCTCTCTAAGAATCCTCTGGCAAGTAATAACCACAAAAACAACTTCTTTTGAAAACCCTCCCACCTGAGCTGTTAAGAGCTTGAGTAATATTGTTTATCACTTGTATGGAACACAAAATGGAAATGACATTTTTTTATCTAAGGATTTTTGCAGCAGGTTATTCTTGAAAGAGTTTGCTGTGGTCACTGCAGAAAAAATAAATATGCCGTCATTGTCAACTCGGGCAAATTTTACTTGGTACTTGTTTGTTTTGATTTATTCTGAGGATAAAAATTCAGTCTGGGAAACCTCATCGTTTCCTATTTGAAAGAGCCTTGGGTTAGAATAAGGTTTTCCAGGTGAGGCTTAGAAAAGTTGCGGTGTAGTTGTCACATAATTGTGACTTCAACCAGCTCCATAGTATTGCTCTGACATGATTTTGGAGACCTTTATGGATGAAATTAACTTGAAAAGAGCATCCGGACTTGTCAGGGCGCTCGCGGCGCGGGCGGCTGGGCCGGTGCGAGGTGCGGGCGTTGCGGGTGCCGCGGAGCGCTCACCCCGCTGGAGCGGTGGGAGCGGCTGCAGCCGAGCGAGGGGCACGCACAGCGCGCAGGAAGGCTGAAACTGCAGGAGCCGAGCGCCTGCCATGCTGCTTCTGCAGCCCATGCTCTTAATGCTCAAAAATAGCCACCTCAAAAGGCATTTAAGTTGGCTAGATTTGCTCACGTGTTACACATGGGATGTCTGAATGGCAGACTGGTGCTAGCACTGCGTTTCCCTCATTTTACAATTCAGAGCAGAATTTTGGAGCTCTTTGATCCATGGTACAGCAGGACAGAATTGGTACTCCTGTTATGACAGTTTAATTATTTTTTAATGGTTCTTTGCGGCCTTATGTAATATTACAAAGCACATCCTTCCCTCAACCTCCTTTCCTCTGCTCCCTTGTCACCCAAACTATACTAGGAAAATTTTAAAAGAATACAGGGTCTTTTGAGTTGTTCTGGATGTCTGTGATAATAACAATTCCATTTAAAAAGAGAGGAAAAGATGTGAATCTGCCAGTTTTCCAAACACCCTGTACAAACTCATTTGTCTGACTGAGAAAATGTTGAGTACTCCCATGACTGAATGAAAAGCCAACAAGTTAATTCCTTAAGTAAGATAGGTTTAGGTAATTTTCTTCTTTGGAAAAGAAGTGTGCTACCTACATTTATCCTCCAGCCATGGGCTGAATTCCATTGTAATGAAGTGAAACTGTTCAGATCCAGTTTTACCTGTTTCTCAACTTCCTATTTCACTTTTCTTTTACGCGTAATCTTCTTTTCATGCTTTACTTTTGCCCACAACATGGTAGTCACATAAGCAAATAAATCCTCTTAGCAAAGAAACAACAAAACAACACAAAAACTAGTGCGCATAGTTTGTAATTGTTGTTTTTAGCACAAATTTACTGTCCTGAACTTCTGCTGCTGGTTCCTTCTGCTCTAGTAGTCCACACACTTCAGGCTCTGTTTAGACTTAAAGCTCCATACAAAATGTTACTGGCCAAGCACTCTGTTATCAAAGTAGTTGAAATCAGCTGGAAAACTGTGACAGCAGGATACTCAGATTGGCATTCTTGACAGTTATGTCATTTGTTTATATTTATTCCTGTTGTTGGTTTTTCTGACCCCCGGGCTGGAGGGGTTCAAGTCACCAAGATGCATGTCTTCAGATGGGCTTTTGGGAGAGTGCCTCTGTGTGTCTGCCCATCCATGTGTACATGTATGCATTTCAGGTTTCCAGCACGAGGATTCTATAGCTGCTCTGGCATTAGTTGCTATATAATTGCTATTATTTCTTTAGGCTTGCTACAATATTTCTTTAATGCAGTCCTTTGGCACTCATCTTTCCAAACTGCAAAACAGTCCCACCTCCTCCTCTGTACTGCAGCACAAGCTGTAAGGACAGGTTTTCTACTATGGCATAGCAAAACCATATAACCCGTACTGGGATACAGAGCAAAAGGGAGAGAAACAGAGTCTTGGGAAGAAAGGGAGTTTCAGTCAAAGCCCTGGGCCCTGCTGAGTGTAGGAGTACAAGTCATTTTCATTTATTATTCATGTTGTTTGAGCTTTAGTTTTACATCAAACCTCGTTGATAAGAAATTTTGAATATGTGCACTTGTAAGTTAGTTAGGAAGTTTGTTATCCTCCTGAATTGCTGGCAGCTAAGAGAGTGTCTTGCCTGGCTGAACTGATTCTTTAGGAATACATTTCCCAGAGATGATGCCAGAAGTGGGTCTCCCAAACGATGTCATTGTCATCTGCCCACAGACAGGAATAACAGCAAGCAGTCTTCTTGGGCTGCTGACAGAGCATCTACAATATATTTGTCTGAACAGACAGGTCATCCGTAAGTGTCTTTTGAGTTGCTCAAAACGTGTCATATGTGGGGGAGTGAGAGCAGAGGGGTGCTTTCACGCACCCCCACTCTCTGCTGTATGGATTGCACTGGTGACCTGAAAAGGACACCCCCCGCATCGTGCTCCCCATTCCTGGGAGCACCCATGACCCTCGACCTGCTCCCTTCACCATCATGTCCTCAGCATGAGGAGTGAGTGTGGATGTCCCAGCTGGGGTGCATGACCTGCTCCCTGGAGCCCTTTTACATCTCCTAACACCAGGACCTGTCCAAAATGGTTTTATGTGCTGCTCCTGCCCACCCAGCCCACACGCTCTGAGTGTGCTTTTGTTCACTCATCCTTCAGTGTGTATCAGAATCAGCTCTGCAGAGTGAGCGCTGTGAGCTGCCTGGCATGCCAAGGCATGAGTATGCCCTTTAAGAAATGCATGAAATACCTATGTGTGCTTGACAGTGCCAAACATTTCGGTCTCTTTTGCCATTTTCCCTCCACATCAATTCCAAACAAATAGTTTGCTTGACACAAAAAGGGAGGAAGTTAGCTTGAAGCCTGACTTGGAGCCAGAATATATGTGCCCATCCATGTCTGGCACCAGTGGGGCACCTCAGCTGATGCTTGACTGATTCCCAAAACCTACAGCTTGGAGAGTGGTGGCACCACTGTTAGTGCCCCAATGCAGGCTCCTGGCTGCTGTTCCCAGACCTATAATTTTTCCTCCCTCCACCACATCCATGTAGCCCCTCCCTTGGCCCATTTACAGCCTGGATCACACTTGGTTGGTCTCAGCTCCTTGGTGAAGTAATAGATAAGGAATGTTACAAGCATATAAGTTTCTCCTTCTGGCAGACAGGCTCTCGTGCCCACTTGGCCACCAATTATCCACCACAGCCATACGTGCCTTTTTTTAACTCCAACTGTGACACCACATGAACTGTTCCACGTTTTATAACCTACTGCAGGTTGAGCCAGCTGAGGCATACTGGCCAGTAGCAGAGTACTGCTCAAGTTTATGCTGTAGCTGCCATTACCACAACGCACAGGAACCCCGTAGACCAGCTCAGGATCCCATGGGAAACCACAGGTGTCCCCTAGATACATCCAGCATTACTCTAGCATATTTACAAGCTTCCCCTTTATGCAAAAAAGGAAGTAGGATGATGTGGTAATGCTGAGTCGATAGACACGTGAGGCAGGAAAGTCGAGTTCAGCCTGCAACACAGCAGTGGTGGTTTTCATTTAGCATCTTGACTGGCGTTACTGTAGTTGAGTATTTGCATCATATGACTGCAGGACTTGGAATGTGCCTGTCTACAAACAGGGCTTCTCATTTGCTAATTGCCTGCTCTCCACGCTTTGGACCTGAAATGCGTGCAAAGAGTTTTTGGAGGCAAAGATTGCCTGCTACAGGTGAGTCTTTGTACTTGTTACATTGTCTGGAAGAGAGCTCCTTTGGATGTTATTTTGAAATTTGAAACTGTAAGCAGAGGGGGAGATGAGAAATTTATTTCTTTTTCTCTGCTCCATTCCTTTCTCGTTCCTGACATCTGTCTACACCCTGGATTTCCACCCTTTTTGGGTTTGAATGTTCCTGCTATTCTGCTTTTCTTTTGTTTTCTTGTTTCATTTAGAAGTATTTTTTTCTCAAACATTTTCTTTCTTCTACATCGTTTAACAGAACTAATTGTTGTGGGGTGATCTAGGCAAGTAGTTCCAATTTTCTGCTACTGTACAGCATTATCCCTACCCTCTTTGAGCAGGAAAAAAAAAAGGCAGGAAGAAAAACCCCTTAAAAACAGAGTGAACTAAACCCAAGTGAGTCTTGTAACTGAGAGACTCTCTGAGTCTGGTTTTGCAAACTAATGACTAATTTCCCTAAGTACTTGCCTACTCCTAATTGCTTCTAGATGAGATTCTTGGATTGCTTGGGGCAGGCACATATTCTTTAAGTGCCTTACATGGCTACGTCATAAGAGAATAATTCAGAATTATGTGGAGCTAGTGAGATGTACTTACCCAGGATTAAATCTGGCTTCTGTGTTCTTGTTTTGGGGAGGCCAAAACAGCTCGAAGATTACAGTCAACCTGAGAATACTCCAGATTTTTGTAGCAAAATCATCACATACTTTGCCCTGCTTGCCCTTGTGGAAAAGCTTCAAGGTCTTTGGGGTTCTTGGCCCTTCTCTGTTCTGAAAGTTGTATTTAACACAAGCTAAATGCTGTGTATATCTCATCAGAGCCTTGTCAAAGTACTGAAGAATGAAGGGTGGGGGTGCTTTAAAGAAAGGCATCTGGCCTGTTGGGAAATATTGACTGAGCCTACTCCCACCTTCCTTAATTGTTACTGTGCCTGTATTGTAAGAGAGAGTCCCTCCTGAGCACTCTCAGACCCTGAGCGAGCACATCTCTCCCCCCAGAACTTGTTGTGACACATCTGGTTTATATTGAGAGTGCTGGGTTTCTGCTAAGCCCTCCAGCACAGAGGAGTCTTTGAGACATTTATTCTGCATTCCAGCTCTGAGCTATTTGCTAGGGGAAGAGAAAGCAATGCAGTGTCTTTCATTAAAAAAAAAAAAAAAAAAAAAAAAAAACAAAAAAAAAAAAAAAAAAAAAAAAAAAAGAATACCTTTTGGAATGCAACTTCCTTTTTGTAGTAACCCACATGGAGGTGAAGGCTGTAAAGATGACAGAGCCAGGGCTCAGCCTGCAGAATGGAATAACTGTGTTGCTGTGCTCGGCACAGTATCTTCGTATTTCTCCTACATCTTTTAAGGTGGTTTGATTGCTAGTTAACACTTACTGATCTTATTTTCTAGTTTTGATTTTGTTCTGGTTTTTTTGGTTTTGTTTTGCTGCAAGGCGTGCCTTTGGCTATGGTGGCCTGTCTTCTAGAGTATGGATATCCTGTAGTATCACTGGAATATACGGTTGACATGTAACTCCTGAGGAGAGGCCTAATGCATCTTTGTCACTCACAGGGGCATGCTAACTTCGCGAAATAATTTTCTGAACTTAATGGGAGGCAATGTGGCCACTGGCACCATTATTGCCTCTCCTAATGAAAAATGGATGTTTAAAGTGGTGAGACAAATTCAATCTAGGCATTTCCTTTCATTTAAGGTTTCTTTTCTTCAGAATCTTAAATATCACATAAGTGCTATTCGAGATTTAAGATATTTGTCCTTTTATTAGAGAAACAAAAAAAAAAGTACCCATAAAAGCAGTTCCTGTGAGAATTGATATTATTATAGCATGTTTTATTCTTAATTATTTTGTTGCAGGCTGTAAACACTAAAATACTTCCTGTTGAAATTTGCTACTAAGTTAATGTTCTCTTTAATATTTAGGAGTGCAATTCTTGGTAGCTTCTGACTTAACTAAGACTAATTATCCTTCTTGTCAAGCACTCTTTTTCAGCCTTTCTGTCCTGCCTTTAGATGATATGTCAGCAAAAGCCTAGTAATAGTGTTTGAATTAAGCTTGCTGCAGGGAAGTAGAATTTCAAATTTTCATTTGATTTTATAGGGTTTTTTCAAGATTCAGATTCTGTGCAAAGTAATCGGATCACTGGCTTTTAATTAAATTAAAACAATAGTTTGCCTAAGTTTGAAGTACATCATTTTAAAGTAGCTATATGCATTAAGCTTCCCTTTTAATTACAAATCAAGCCAGAACGCTTCCTGTAACATGACAAACACTGACATAATTTTCTTTCATAAACACCTACAGCTGATGCAAATGGACTGTTTCTTGATTTCTGTTGCGTGCACTTCAGTTATGTTTAATTCACTGTATTCTTAGACTCCTGCTGTCTCTCAGCCCCTTCTGACTCATTTGAATAGTATTTCAAAAAGTGTTTCATAGTCTCTCTCAAACACAAGGAGTAGCCTCTGCAAGGCATGCTGATGTTCCAGCTAGGAAAACCTTGCATAGGTGGGGATCTAAACACCAAAATAAAGTGATTGCATTAGAACTCCTTAATTGTAGCCCTCTTCTAATTCCTCAGTGTCTTTTCTTAATTGATACTAAATAGATAGCTATATTCCTCATTTGTCTGTGAAGCTTTTTGTTCTTCTCTGTTTGCCTGAACTGGTCCTACATAAGGTCCAGATGAAACATCTCACGCCACATTTGCCTTACACGTACTTACGCTGCAATCACTTTTTCACACAGAAATACATAAGAGGAAGCTTGTGAATGCAAAAAAAAATAATCCTGTGAATTATTTTTTGTCATATATTCTGTTCCTTCTGTCTTGTAGTGCATAATTGTCCTTTCAGCAGAGTCTGGTGGATGAGCCCAGCTCACTGGCCAGCCTGGCATGCAAGGAGAATGTGCCAGACACCATGAAAAGCAGGGAGAAAAGCTGTGGCAGAAACACCTGCTCCTTGAAGGTCCACCAAAGCACCCCAAAGACACTGGTCATTAATGAATGAGCTTGTTAAACGACTGCCACCACTAAAGCTACCCTTCATGCAAGGTTTATAGCTCCTTTTTGAGAACATTGTTAAGCTAATCTACGTAAACTTTGAGGAGTTGCATCTGAATGTCGTCTCTGAAAGTGGTGTGTATCTGCAGTGCTCTTTCTTTCAGAGAGAATGCTTTGTTGCACTTTGTCAAAGAAATTTCCATTTAAAAAAAGAGTGTGGTATGAATATGAGAAGATCTTTAATCTACTGGTGATTGTTTATAAATAGGAAAAGTGGTATAAGGGACTTAAATCACAGATCAGGAGGAAGCGCAAATAGGAGGGTAAGTTATTTCTTCTGAAAGAGAGTAAGAATCTAAATCACTCTGTGCTCCTTCAGATGACTGAAGATATCTTTTATTTTAATGAGAACCATATAGGCTTTTGTGTGTACTCAAATGTGCAGAATAAATTGAAATTCGCTTTCTGTGTGCTGTCACACATTGCGCCTGGAATGTGGTTGTGCTTCTGGCCTGGTGAGATCAGGTTGAGGGGTTTTTTTGTTCAAACATAAGGGTAATTCATTCTTCATAGTCAATTGAACTCGACCATTTTCAAGCCAGCTGCCAATTGTGATACATGCGCTACTGGCTTTGTGGTGTATTCTTTTGTCCCCATAGAGAGAAACTGTGAGCACTAGTCTGGTGACCTTAACCTTTTTGGAGGTAAAAATTAGTCCCTTGTTTGTCCAGACTAAAGTTTTCACTGAAGTTTTCAATTTTTTTTCTTGCTTTCCTTCTTCTTTCTCTTATCTGAAAGTAATGTTCTTCCTTTGCATATATGAACTTTGTATAGCCTAGAAAAAGCAAAGAAATGCATTTATAGGTCTCAGTACCAGAGACTAAAATTTTCTTTTTCCTTTACCAAGGAAAGGTCACCTTGTCATCCAATGTACAGTGGTGTGCTCACAGCAACTTTCAGAGGACCCCCTTATTCCACATGAAAGGGAAAGCATCCATACTCAAGCATCTCCGCCCCCCCCACATCACCACCCACCAAAAAGAAGTCAGTATTAAAAGAAAATATATTTGTGAGTTTCAGTTTTTCTCAGTGACATCCTTCTTTGGGATTTATTTTCATCCCTTTTAAATTATGACAGCGAGGAGGAGATAGTGCAATAACATCATTATCCTACATGGGTAAGTGTGGGGTCTCTTTTTAGGAGCTTTAGAATGACAAAAGTGAGTATTTTGATATATGGCTTAACTTCATTGAGTATTGGCAATTCAAACCATCACTAAGAGTTAATCAGACTTATAACCAATGTTCCATACTTTGAAGATGACAAAACAGTTTATGTAGTATTGTGAAATGTTTTAGGGGTCTTGTCGTCTTCTGTCTTCTTTTCTGCATGTCCGTGTGTGTTCTTCCAATTCAAAACTGCTTTCTTTTCAAGTTCAGGTGACATTAGAGGAAATGGCTTGTGCCTCTTCTGCTGAGCTGCTGTACTACAATGAAATATTTGGTAACAATGTGGTTTCTTTCGTTGACAAAACATGTTAAGAGAGAATCCCAGAGAAAAAGCTGGTGTACCCACTGTTACAGGGTTAGCTTTTCTTCTTAAGAAGTGGACCAAAGCAGTTATTTCAATTTGGACAAATTCTGGATCCGTTGGTCTGAGGCATGTTCTGGAAGTCTTAAAAAAAGAAAGAGGGGTAGCAGAATAGAGGGTTTTGGCTGTTTCCCTCCATCCCTTTGTGGAACATTAAAGAAATGGTTTGTTTCAAACCCCAATAATTCTCATTTATGCTTGAGCAATGTGAAACAAATGAGTATTGGCCAGGAGTTTGGTCTCACAGGAGGAATCTGCACTACCAGCCAGGATTGCTGATATTTGTGGAGTTGGAGGTGTTGGTGAAGGCTTCGTCTGGAATAGTTTTTTCTCACTGCCTTATATATTTAAAAATAGGGGAGTTGGTCAGAATTGTTTTTATTTTGCAGTTAAAGGGAGGGGCTAGTGTAATATTCTGGCATTATGGTTTAGCTCTTACTGCTATACCACTGGATATACCCAAAGAAACATAATGTGAAACAGGAAAGGTATTTATAGAGCAGTGCCTCAATTTTTCTACCAAAACATTTTGAAATATACATCTGAAGTTTACAATGTTTTATAATGCTCTATTTGTAGCTACCAAATCTAGAAAGTTCTCAATCTTTCAAATGTTAAGAGAGCAAAATCACTTTGTCCCAAGAATCTGAAGTCAGTGTTGCAGCAGTAACAGCCCCACCAAAATATAGAGCTTTTTACGTGACTGTCGAAGATTATTGTTGGTGTGGGATTTTATAATTCCTTTTTCAATGGTATTCCATTGTAGACTTTGAGGTGTGGTTTTTTCCCTGAGAATTGTACCCTCTTGCACTTCTCAAGTATTTTTTGGGTCTTTCCCCTCTTGGTCACCAGATGAAAATGGAATAGATGCTCTTCTTAGTCTAGCATGAAAAGTTGACATCAGTTGGTCTTTAAGGCAGATTTCCAAGTAAATTGTAGAAAATCTGTAATCCTAATAAGAAGATAAACTTGACATAATCACCACTTTCAATAAAATATTTTTTGTAATGTATTGAATGATAATTTAGTGGAACATGCAAAAAGAAAAAAAAAAGTAGCTAAGGAAAATATTACATTAATGAAACAGGTGAGCATAGCCAGTTATTTCAATATGAACAAGCCTTGGAAACCCATATTGTAACACCCTGATCTGTGTGGGATACTGGAGGCTGGAGTCAAATATGGAGAGAGCATTCTTTCTTTCATCATTTGGAAGGAATAGTAATCCAAGCACCTCTAGGAATCTAGAGGAAGGGCTGGATGAGGAAACTGCTGAGACATAAATGTGCAGAGAATTTGAAAGATAGGGTTGCGTGGGAGGAAGAGCGCTCGTGGCTGGTCTGTGGGCAGTGCTGTGCCTGTGCACCCAGTGCATGGGCCTCTGCAACCGACAGTGGAGAGAGGTGGTTGTATAGGCTTCTC
Organism: Callaeas wilsoni; assembly: GCA_013398955.1. Classification (NCBI taxonomy): domain Eukaryota; kingdom Metazoa; phylum Chordata; class Aves; order Passeriformes; family Callaeidae; genus Callaeas; species Callaeas wilsoni. Next base: position 18,169 of record VWPU01024542.1, on the reverse strand, counting down.
TGGGATCTGGTTATACAATCCCCCCAAACTGTAACATTCCTTTCCTCCTTGTCCTCCTAGACCTACGGGCTCTTTACTCAGGTTGGGATATGGTAGAAGAAGATGTTACTCAAGTGGAGTGGCAGTAATTGGGTAAGAAGGGAAGGAAAGGCATTCCAGAGGGTTTTCATGCAAGGATGCTGCTAGCTTTTGACATTTGCCCAAGTCAATTATATATATTTCTCTGTACTGGAAAACCTATTTTAAAGGGAGAAGTTGGGATTTCCAAATCCTAGGTGTACTTTGAGATCTGCCACAGCAAGGTACAGAAAACTAAATAGTATTAAAGATAGGCCTTGGTTTTTATCTTCTTTCTACTTACTCAGAAGGGAGGGGCAGCTTCTTCTGACTACCCAACACCCTTTGAACAAGACAGATTTCACTCTAGTGTTTGCCTAGGGTTTCCCATACACAAATGTGGACCACTCCCTGTGAAATGACACAGAGCCACAAGACACTCCGATGAAGATTGTCGGTGGGATTGTAAACTTCCTGCCTCTTATTTCTCCTCTTCCCACAGTTTCGTTTTAAAATATTTCCTTCTTGGGAGCTTTATGGTAAGCATCTGAATGCATCTGCTGTGACTTTCATTTCACCTCCTCGAGTCTCTTCTTATAGCAACATCTGGAAAATTCATTTAATTTACTTCAATGTGAAATTACTTTCAATTTGTCAGAATCAGCTTTTACTTTAAGTGTTTGACTCCCAAGTGAAGCATATATCATTAGCTGATTATTATTTCAAGAGTTAAAGTTTGTGTAACTAATTTTCTAAATCTCAGCCGAATCCAAATATTATGGTGACCATGCTTTAATAGCTCCTCTGATTACTTTATTATGAAGAGATAACTAGATAGTATATATCAGTGTTGATTTTTACAGCAACTTTTTTTTTTCAATCAAAAAGCACTGTTGTAATAAAACTCAGCAAAAAGAACTAAGCGAATCTGTTTACTTTGCTTTGCATTTTCTATTGACAGGTTCTTAGTGCTTTGGAATGGGTTATAAGAAAAATAATGAGAGGATGTGACCTGTAATTCCTGAGCATTTTGGGTGCAGGCAATGCAAACACCCATAGAAAGTCCTCCCAGGAAACGATCTGTCTTAATATTTTGTAGTATGCAATTTAGTCTTCTGCTTCCTCTATTATTCCACTATTTTTTCCTATTAGGCACATCACCATGGTACATGAGTATCTACTGCATAATCTTTTCTCCACGTGTCCTAAATGTATGCATGCATAGAGTGGAAATTAATTTGCTGTAAAATGTGAACTGTAAGTAAGAATTAGTGTTCGAGCTTACCGAAGCATTGGAAGATATATACAAAATAAAGCAGAATTGTCACCCTGACTGTGGAGCAGGAAGTAGTATCCTAAGTGCCAAATAACCAGTCTTGTACATAACTCTTCAGCAGCCAGTTGTAGTCTCTGCTTACACCCTGTAATACTTTCCACAAGGCTTGGCCATTGCTAATTAGCAGCTGAGGGAGGGAGGGACTGGGAGATAATGAGAGATCATTTCTCCCTCCCTGTTTTTCCTGCCATACCCATGTCCCTTACCCATACAAGAGAATGCAGAGCAGGGTGCTGGAGTGAAGCAGCCACATCTAGAAGGATCTGTGACTCCCAGGAAGGCGGGAGGCAGATGGGATTATACTCAGTCACAAGATCATGCATCCAAGGATGTCAGTGAAAAAGAAGAGGATTAAAACGCCTAATTTTCCTGTATTGCTGTATTTCTTCAATGTATGTGACAGACTGAAATTCATCATGAACCCTCTTAGAGGGTCCACAGACCCCTGAAATAGCACTGACTCCTGCCCAAGAGGTTTAATAACACTCCATTGTGTCACAGTCTTCACCCTGTCAATGGTGCTGTTCACACATTTTGACCTTCTCTAACATCTCAGCCAATTTGTTGGGTTTTCCCTCTGAAGAACCTCTCCTCACTACCTTCCAAACCAGAGCAATAATTAGCCTTTCTCCCCAGAGAGTGGATTAAACTCACTTAAGCCTTTACCACCCTACCAAAGCAGTAAGGAATTCAGATTATCAATTTGCATAAAACAGTGCTGTATTTATTAAAATATATATGTGTGTGTATATAATTAAGTGAGCCAATGCAATGCATGAGAAATGAATGGGAAGGTGGCCCATAATGAGGGTGTCAGTGATTGCAGTATCTGTGCAGTGAAACTGGAGTACTGTGAACATGCCTGGAATTTGGAAAGTACATATCCACTCAGGAGCATTAGTTGCCTCATTGTGTTTAGATGACTTGTATAATTCAAAGTTAATGATTGAATTCATGTTGAAAAACAGTCTGCTCATCTGCTGCTACTCCAAGTCTCAGGGAGACTGAGCAAGTACAAAACAGCCGTTTTGAGGAGCAATACTGAATCTAAGGCAATTTTCTTACCTTTTAGCTCCTTCATGGTTAAGTAGTGCTTATCCTTCAAGCAGGTGCACCGGAAGGTACTGCCAGTAAATGTTGATGAGTTCTTCAAGGAGGGAAGTGATGAATGAAAGATATGGTTATAACTACATAACCATTTAAAAATCTCTTTCAATTATGCTATGTGGAACAAGGATTGTAGGCATCCACTGAAGATACAATTTTCTGAGCTGCAGGGATTTATTGATTTATTATATTTTTCTCTCCTCCATGGAATTGGTGGGAAGGATTAACTTTCACTTACACTCCGATGACATTTTTCACTGGTACTATCATCCCATTCTCCATCCAAATGTGCTGCTGAAATGTGGCAGGTGGCTTTGCCAGTAATTGCATGCTACTTCATTCCATTTTAAATGAAAGTATAGAGTACAGTGGCCTTCCTGTCTCATCACTGGCATACTTCACAGCCGTATGGTATTGACTTAGAAAACGCAGAAGAGTGGGCTTCTCTTTAAATTGCAAAGATGCGTTATCTTGCTGTATGTTCCCTTAGGAGACAGTAACTTAATTCCTGTGCAATAAGCTTCTGACTCCAGCATTTTTTCATGACAAAAAAAAACCAAACCACATCAATTTTTTCAAATGTCCACAATTTTTTTTCAATGATAAAAGAAAATGAACATGGATTTGAGTATTTAAGATTTATTATTTGGTGAATCGTAGGCATGTTTCTGTTACAGTATACATATGCTTGGTCTCATTCTGAACCCAGCAACCATGCTCTGGTAGAAGATGGCTTTTCTCTGGCCTCAGCTGTGCTAAACACTATTATAATTAGCACAATGGTTAACTTAATCAGAGCACTTGGCTCGGGAGAGAGGTGTTACAGAGTGCACCATAATTAGCATTTTCATTTCTTTGATCCTGAGTCTGTCTTTATTGACAGAAATATCAAGAGCTCATTTGTTTTTTTCTTTTAACACTTCAGGAAGTGGAAATATGTGTGGCTGTGAGATTATGAATTTAGTAATGATTTTTGAAAAAACCAAACAGACCTGTCCCAAAGGAAGTAGAAGGGATAAAGATCTGCATGTATGGAAAAAATGGTCTTTAGTGTAAGTCTTTAGTGCTGCAGCATGTAGGCAGGTATATGGCCAGGAAGCACCTCCTGGGGCAGCTGCATCCCTTTGAAGTCGCATGGACAAGGTTAACAGCATTTTAACCATTTCCAGCATGCTGCTGTGGACCACATGGCTGCTGTTTGAGTCTGTAGAAAAGGTGATGGTTCCTTAAGGTGAGGAAGGAGAATGCCAGAAGTGTGATCTGTTTGATGTAGCAGCTAAAGCTTTAGATACTTGCCAGCTTGGTCACTGAAGCACAGGCATCCCATCCTACGTGCCTGATAGAAGCAGGTGGTGAAAGCATGCAGCAGACCAGTTGACTGCTGTTCATGAAAAAACATAACATTTATGCTGTCAGACAAAATGCTGAAGGCTTCCAAACTTGCATCTGGCATCACTGCCTTGATTGCAGGGGAGGAAAGTAGAGACGCCTGAGAGACTCTTCTCATTACACAACACGGAGTGGAGTGAACTCTTGCAATGCCACTTAACACAGGATATTAAAAATAGGGGACTTTTTAGTAGGTGAAGCCACTGTCAGCCTTCCCGAGATAGCCTTTGTTGAGCTTAATAAGCCCACTGTCCTCCTTGCTCACGCTGAAGTGGGGTGCCTGTAATGCTTTGTATCTCCAGTATATACTAGATGAACTATACCCAATGAATTGTCTTAGCTGGTTTTGAGCATTTGTTCAGCAAATTGGAGCAAATGCTGTATGCACTCGTTTTTACTGACTTTGGGATGATGGTAGCGCAGGTATGGGTAGACACAACCTCTGTGTTTAACTTCCTTATGGTCTCTGTAATTTTTATTACTGGTTTTAAAAAGAAGATATAGCAATGTTTATAATGAAAAAACTGGGCAAAAATAGTTGAGGCTCTTCTTGTAAAAGCTCTTTTCAGGTTTTCTCTCTTCCTTTATGTGTATCTGTCTCTTTCCAGTCTTTTACAAAGAGGAAGAGCTATCACATGCATGTGTTCTTATAGTTCATTTCAATCTGCTTTGCCAGTAGAAAAATCATATGCTAATAGAGGCTGCAGAGAATGCAGCTGTCATTAAGGGACTTCCTATGTTATCCTTGACTTTGCTAGATTACTTTTATCTACTCAGGGTGGATAATAATTTTTAAAACATTTATGCAACTAGGTTTTAGGTCAATAGCAGGTGAAACCATTTATTTAAGTAATCTTTCCTGGTGGAAAGTATGTGGAAAGACCCTCTCGCTATTTTTACAAGATTATTTTCATATCAGCATTAAAGCAGCAAGCAGTATTCTTGACAGTAGACTTGGAAGATACCCATTATTTGAGAGACATGATAAAAACAGTATAATCTTTTCCAATACCCATACAAAGCCAGTAATTGTCTGTTTCTGCCATTCCAGTTATTTATGTAATTATACTTAATGCCACACAGATTTGAGAAGGAAAAGCAATAGTTGCTGCTGTTTCTGATTAATATTTTTCCATTCTGAGATCATAAAAACAGTAAATACCTCTCATGGTGGTAGAGAGAAATAAAGACTATGGATTTGTAAACAATTGATCAGAGGAGCTGAACCGGAGGAGGGAATGTGTCTCTTTTAAGTCTATCTCCTGTCCACACAATTGCATCATTTCTAAAGCTCGCTGATTGCTAGGAAATGCTTCCATTGCATAATATCACTTCTTGTATGTTAATTCCTTTATCAAACTAAAGTGTATAGTACTTTTACGGTGAATTTCAAAGGTAGAGAATTTAACTAGCTTAAACCTGGACATATCCAGGCTGTCCTGCTTTGCCCAGTTCTTCTGTGTCACAGTCCTGGTGAAACTATTTACCTTGTGGCCAAAAAGTGCTTAAACAGTAAGATACCTTCCATACTGTCATGCTTAGCATAACCGGGCTGGCCAGGGTCAAGGAGCTCTAGGTGGTAAGTCCCTGTCCTCCATCTAATCCCACATGCTGGAGCAATCCAAGGTGGCTTCTAAATGCCCCTGGAAAGTATGCCAGTGCTTTCAGACTCCAGGATTAGAGGAGCTGCTTGAAAATTTACAGGTGCATCTTGCCTTCAAATTCACCACATTCACTTGCACTCAGTCTTGGGTGTTTGAGTTGCTTCTTCACAGTGTCTGAAGAGAAAGAAACTGGCTGTTTATCACATCTACATCAGAATGCTCAAGTTAGAAGTTCAGATTGGGTTCAACAAAACTGGTGCATCCATTTAAAGCAGATAAAGAAAGAATTGGATTCTGTAGGCCCACTCAAGAAATAAATATGTGCTCATGGGTTTTATAACATGGTGTTCTTCTAGTTTGGTCAGCTAGTAGGATTATACTCTTGTACAAATTCACCACTTAGCCTGAAAGTTCTGCCTGAGCTAGATAATACCAATTTAAACAGTCATCCAATCTCTTTTTTTTTAATGACTTTAGGTGATAGCAAATTAACTGCATGCAAATGCAAAGGTTCCAGTGACTTAATTGCATTCATTTCTAACACTTCTCCCTCAGTTTTTTTGCCTGACTTTTATCTCAAAGTTCTATTTTTCAACTCTGTGTCTTGTTATGCCCTTTATTAAATGTCTCTCATTAATGTAAGTATTTATGAACTGTGATCAAGCCATCCTGAACTTTATCTGTGTGCAAATAAATAGACTGAATTACTCCTGGCTCTTGCTTTAAGACATCTTTTCCTGACTCTGAATCCTTCTTTCAGCTCCGCCCTGAATCCTTTCCAATTTGTCAATATGTTTTGTGCAGAGTGGATGCCAGAAATGGCCATGTATGCTTGTAATCATTTCAGTAATGCTGTATGAAGTGACAGAGCCAGTTCTAGGCATTTAGCAGTGTAAGAGAAACTGAATTTTTTGCTGCTCCAGGAATGAGGGTAGAATGGGTTCACACTGAAGATCTGGGCTTGTTAATCTAACTGTGGAAGAGGAAAGGAAGATAGAGACTGTGGCCAGGACTGGAAGGGGCTGATTCAGCATTCCCTCCCATTGCCGCTTCTGCTAGCAGCAGCAGGAGGAAGCTCAGCTCCGGCACAGGCAAAGCAGGCAGAGATCCGTGACTGTTGCTTAGCATTGTTTTGCTTACTACCCAGCTGACCTGGATAACCTCAACTTTGTCTGTTCCTAGTAATGCTCCTCTGAAGTGCTACAATGATGTTTTCTGCTTTGTGTCTACCCCTGGCTCAGGTGTTGAAAGATCTCATTCATCATGTTAGCCACTGCATCCCTGCCAGAGTTTTAGTTGCGGCTCACCGCGGCCCTAAAGTCATCCTTCAAGTCACTGCTTTCCAGATTAGTTCACCACCTTACAAGTTTAACCTGTGTTTGAAGAAGCATGACCTTGCATTCTGTGACTTCTATAAGTAATGTCATTCAAAGAGCTACACAGAGCATGTTTTTCAGCTCACTTTGAACTGACTTGCCCTTAGTCTGGCTGCTATACCATTAGTTATGTCACCTTCACCTTGACTGCTACAATGCTGTTTTCTTCCACATCCTTTAAGACTATGGATTAGAGAAGGACCAAGGTCTGTCTATACACAAATCAACCTGAAGTTGCATTTGATTCTGGGAGTCCCATTTTCTGAAGTTTCTTCTATTTACTTGCAACACTTCTGTAGGATGCATGCCTCCATTTCACACTCATCTTTCAGAGAAAGAATGGAAAAGGCAAGTCATCTTTCATCTTGTGGCTCTTGTGTTGTGTGCAGGGTTTCTACTACTGCAATGCAGTTGAAGATACTGCAGAGGGATATTTAAATTCAAGCCAGAAAAAAAAGCCTAATTAAAGTGAATAAAAAATTATGAATGCATTTCTATTTTTAGGATTCGTGAAACTTGCCTTAACAGAATCTTTGGGCTTCAATTAATAGACATTCCATTTTTAATTGGAGCATTTTTCTGCATACAATGTTTAAAGTAAAGGGTGAGTTAATTGGGCATTTCTTTGAAAACTAAAAAATTCTGGGGAGCCCGTGTGGTGGTTTTGAATATGATATTGACTGCATAGGTAAAGGGGCTGGGGAAGGGAGGAAGATGAGCAACAGACAAATGACACTATTGCACTTCTTAGTTAGCTATGCATTCTGGGTGCTGTCCTTAACAACCAGGGCAAGAAAAAGATATCACAAGACGTACCAAAAAATGGATTTAAAATAATAACTTTTCACCCTGCAAGCTCCATGTTCATTTGTGAGTCAGGAGTTGCAGAATCTCTCAAGAGTTTTGCTCTGCTTACATCTCCTCTCATAGATGAGTTTCTAGGTTGTTTTATTCGTGCTCTTTCCTGCTACTCATGTTATTCATGCACTAAAATAAATAGAGATTTTCTGGCCAGGGAGTAATGTAAGCTAGCTGAGGTTTTTTGTGGCAGCCAGCAAAAATAACAAGGGAAAAGGGAAGCTCATGGAAGGTACTGTGGTAGCCAGTGCTTGATGGGCAGCATTCTGCTGCTCAACAGGAACACAGCTCCTGGGGGCAGTGCTGGCAGATCAGGTCCTCTTCTGCACCCAGGTGATTTTGATTCCAGAAAGCTAGTCCTTTTCCCATTAGGCCAGACTACCATGCCAAAGGCTCTTCAAGGGAAGTGGAAAGGAGTATTTGAGTTTCCAAGACTTGTGTGTTTTCAAGTCACTGCTGCACAAAAATCACTGCTCTTACTGCTGTTTAGTCATACCACCCTAAAAACTGTTAAATCAGTTTAAAAATTCAAATATCATCAGATCAGGCTTCTGTTTTCAATGTGAGAGCATCTGCTTGGAAAAACTGGATTGTACTTTTTTTCAGAAAGCAAATGCCTTGTCACAAAGCATTGCTTTGTTCCTATCCTGGATGTTATCTTGAGCCATGAGAACAAGGCTGTTGCTTTGCATTTCATATGCTGCATAACCTCCCTCCAAAATGCCGGAGCTATCAGAGAACCGTTGTTGCCTCCTGTACATGGGAGCAATCTTAATTACTGCATCAGCCTCAGAATAAATACACGGTTAATCAAATATGATGGTGGGAAGTAGAGTGATAGGCAGATAAGCAGTACTGTGGTAAAAATGTCAGCTGAGTAAAGTTTTCCTGGCATGTTGCTTGGAACCAAAGTCCTCCTCTTCCAAACACTGTATTCAGGTCAGGTTCAGCTTTGTTGTGTTTAGAAAGCATCTCCATCAATCTGAATTAAATTTTTCCTCAAGTGATTTGCTGCAGATTGAATTATCCTTTCAGTTGGGATGGAGTGGAGGGAAATGGTCCCATATTTTCCCCCTATAGCATGTCATTAAAGCATGCATCTGACCGCTGCAGCAATACAAAGTGATGATTTTCTTTACCAAGCACAAACATACATTTGAATTGGATAACTGCAAAAATTGCTTATCAAGGTTGGTGACTACAGTTAGCTCAGAAAGGATACAGTATTTTACCAAACACAGACCATTAGCATTAAAGCAGTGAATACCTGGATCAGGGCACTGTGAAGTTTGAAGAAGAATTCTTTTTCTTTAATCTAGCCTAGACAGCCTACTTCCAATTTTTACTAACTCCCACGTTTTCTTAAAAATAGACAGGTTCTACTTTTGATATAATGCCAGTAGTGCTAAGTGGCTTATGTCTCCCTCCACAGAGGATACTCTGGGCCTGCTATGTTTCCAGTCTTACTGCCGTGTAATTAGACTAGGTTGAGTCTGTGAAGTGGCAACATAGAAACAGTTATAGGATATCAAGAGTTACTTTGTTCCATTGCTTTTAATGCCTGTATTTGAAATCCAAGCAGAAGTATCTTGATGAAGCAAAGAGGAGAGCAATGATGAATGGATATCTCAAGCCTAATGATCTAATCTTTCACATAAAAATGCCGAGGTGGTAATTTTCATAGAGATGTAGTCCAATACAACTGCATGAGCTTCCCTTGTTTGAGGGAGGCTCCTTGTTATGGTCAAAGACTACTTAAGTTTCCTTTTCAAATTTTTTTCCTCCTTCTTCATAGCCATCCTTATTAGTGCTATATTGTAAGAGTGTTTTGAATAGAGACAATTATCTCCTTCTCCCCTTTTCCTTTTTCTTAATTTTTTTTTTATTTTGAACTACTCAATCATTTCAGAGATACCATCACAATGACCTTTCCTAACAACTCTGCCAGGAGGACATCAAATTGAATGTTCCATTATTACTATCATACCATTCAGACAATCGAGTGATTTTCCTTAAATATTCCAAGTTCAAGAGTTAAATCTTGCAAAATTATTAGACTCACTCATGTTTAAAGAATGAGGTAACTTTTAAATGCAAATTTATATGATAATGCTGAAACTTAGAGGTATATTTTATTCTAGAAATATGCAAAAAAAGTGAATTTTAAGTATATATTAATGAAAAGTTCAAGTAGTTCTTGCAGACTTGAAATATATTATCTTTGTGGCGTGCTCATAAAAAAAAATAAATTTTATGTGGCTAAATGGTAACAAATGAGCCAGTGTTTACCATGGTAAGGAGTACATTGGAGACATAACCATTAGACAAGGGTAATTTAGTTTTAGCATTATCAGTTAGAAATACTGCAGTTGAGTGGAATATTTTATTACATGAAAACATCTGTAACCAATATATCCCTTGGGAAGCTTACGTGACCTGTGATCTGTTTGGAAAAAAATGTTTTGGTTTTACGAGGCTGTTCAAAAGCAAGTATGTGCAGCGGGCTGTGTCCCAGCAAATCTGGAAGGGGCTCCCTCCTCTTTGTGTACCTCCTGGAAATTTCTGGGAGCTCTAGCAATGTTTCTGCATTCCAGACTGTAGTCTTCAAACTCACTCCATAACTCATGGCACTGAAAAAGACCTGGGAAATGTGTACAGTCACGCTCTCTATCTTTAGTACTACTAAACATATTAGTGTATATTTTATGTATAGTTATATATATGTGTGTGTGCATATATATATATAAAATATAATATTTAATACTACTCTATGCCACACAGTGTTTACACACAGTTATCCTTGCTGTGAGGTATCCTGAAACTGCAGCAGTCATAATAAGGTTTGGATCAAAAAGCACGACGCAGATTACTGAATGTATATTCAAGTTCTATTGAAGCATGCCAGTAATACAGGACAAACAACATCCTTATTACATTTCTCAGTACCTTTTCCTGGCTGCTTTTTTTTCCCCTCTCTCTTTCAGTGAAGCCAGAATATGTCACCCCAACTTAAATTTGCAAAGCAGTCACCTGTGCTCTAGCATTCATAGTGCTCTGGCAGGAAAACAAAGTGCTCAGCTCATGAGAACGCTCAGTCAAGGCCTGGGAACTTGGGGAGCTGGGAAGACGGAGGGATAGACAGCCTGAACTTGACAGCCCATTAGGTACCTGACCTTCTGCTTAAATGACTATTGAATTCTTGAAGATGTGGATTAATGCTTTCTTTTGTTGGGTGAGATGGGCAGATAGGCATGCCAATTAGAGACGGCTTTGCCATGGGGTGCTGCGAGTTCTACAGTGCAAGTGGTTTCTTAGCACAGTTTCTACAGAGAGGAAATACTGAGAAAAACTGCAACTTCTGTACAGAGAGGGGAAAATTGTCACAATCGCCCAGGATCTCATTTCACCATAACACTCTGTTAGTAGAGGCAAAACAACTTGTTTCTACTTACTTGGCTATTGTTGAGACCCAGAAATCAAAACTGGCCAGTTTCTGGCCATAGGTATAATGCAGACATGTTCCAGACCATAATATGTCAAGAGCTCTTTCGGCACAGGGTACAAAATAGGTTTCATGCCAGTAGGACGAAGGCATTGCTTTTCTGATGTCATTTTCAGTTCACACGTTCTCCATGCAGCTCTGCAGCCACAGGGGCCCAAACACAGCAGAACAGAGGGCATTTCTCAGCAAAAAGATCATTTTTTACCTTTAAGTGGAGTGAGCTAGTGCTGCCTTTTAAAAAGTCTGTCTGGTCTGGAGAACATTTAAGCCACAGTCTTGCCTATTAAGTACTTGATCAATGCAAAGGTGGAGCAAACCTGGCCAAATGAAGCAGATCTGTGGACTCTTTTGTCTGTAGTGATAACACTGTGCCTGGGATTGGGCTGACTGTGAAACCAAGTGTAATTCATCCCCAAACTACCATCTGTTTGAAAGATATGAAAAGTATGTGCTAACGGGTTGGTGGCAGTGCATATTGGTTGCAGGCATCGAATTAGGAGGAGTGTAAAAGTTTCGACCCAGCAAGAAGTTCTGCAAGGAAAGAAGGTCATTCACAGAATGGAAAATATTTCATTTCCAGTACCCTAAGAGGTAGGTGAAGATGAGTCTCATGGAATTTTTTCCATGTACAAGACCGTCCCAGGCAAGGCAGGCTTTTTATCACAGTTGAGTAAGCTTTGTTTGGAGAAAGTTGCATTGTTTATCGTGAAGGAAGCCACATCATTTCTCATTCGTTACCAGAAGGGTTTTAGATTCTGAAATCAGTGCACAGATAATGCAGAAATGGGACAGCTTGTTTTGTCTAGATTTTTGAGTCTGCTTATGTCAGCAGGTAGGAAGTTTGAGTCTAATGTTACTGGCTCTGTTTTCAGCTGATGGGATATAAGGGAGGCTATGGGGAAAAGCACCAAAAAAAGGGCAGGAAGAGTAATGTAATGAGGAAGGAGAAGGTATGTTGTGTATTGAGGGAAGCAGGTGAGCCTATTTGGAGCAGAAGTGTGTTGCAAAGTTAGTGTTTGCACAGTGTGAAAATATCCCCATTGTTGCCTCACACAGGAGCTGTTAACGGGGCATGCAGGAAGCTCTTTGATCAAACACCTACGTCATTTCTTAGTGCTCTGCTGTAATTCAACATTTAAACGGCAATGAATGTTCTCCCACCGAGACACTTTTTTAATCTCTGACATTTCTCTGGAGACATACTCTGAGTAATTTTGAAAATAAAAACAAACATGTACAAACCCAACTTTTTTTAAAAAATGGTATAAATGTTTATCTGGAGATAAATGGTTAAATAGGATGAAAGAAGAGTAGTGTCAGACCACTGGCATAATGGCAACTATTTGCTAATTCCAACCCAAATAATCAAGTTAAGGAATGTTGTAAATTAACACATGTTAAGCTTTTAGTTTTGCAGCAATTAATGATTTATGCTGTTCTTCTGTTGACATCATTTCATGTCACTGGAGTACATTTTAACAAGAGCTATGTAGTTCTGGTAATCCCCAGGAAATCTGCACAGTTTACCAAAACCCACTTTTTTTAGAGAAGAGTTGTGCTTTGCCAAGAAACCTGGAGCATGTCAGACTAGAAAAATGCTTCTTTTGGTGCCTGAGAGGAAAGTATGTGTGTGGGTATAAAATCATATACCTTCATGGTAAAAACGTGGAGGTAATTGGCAAAACCATGGTGTTTTGTTTCCAGAATTGGGAAGCTACTTTCATGAATCTTGCGGGCCTGAAGAGAGAGGTTTCAGAGGACCTAATTTCTTACAGCTGATGACAGATCTTGCTGCTTACCTATGGCAAACAAGCTAAGGAGGCAGCTCTGCTTTTCTTTTCTTTGTTGTTTCATCTAGATGGTCAAAACTGTATTCTAGTTTGTTCTGGACCTGATATTGCAGGGGTATTTTTGGTCCTGCACAGTTTTCACTTAAACAGTTTAGTAACTATAAATGTGCAATGATTGCTGTTGTTACCTCTGTGATCCACTTGCCTTAATGACTTTCCTTTTGTGCTACTTGGCATATGAGGTGAAACAAATGAAAAGCTGTATTAATTATTCATCAACTAAAGAATCTCTTTCACTGCTACTGTGTTTCAGGTTTGTAGATACCTTTGCATAAACTAATTGATTTTAATCATAATATTCCAAGTGGTGTTAATTAATAATTTAAATATAATTGTTTTGGAAAGGTTTTTAGCCTTATTCTGAGCAGCTGGCAGCGGAAAACAGAATTTGGCAGTGATTTAACTTCAAAAATATGGAGCTAGTTTTCTGCAGCTGTTATCAAATGAAATTAGTAACTCAAAGGTGTGGGAATTTTTTTGCATGAAAGGTTAATCAAGTCCAAATCCAATTGTGTTCTAATCTAAGATTAAACATGAAAAACAGTGTGTAGTAGAGACAGGGAGTTTCCTAAGGCATTTGCACCTTGCTGTGACTGAGGAGGGAAGGAGAAGGGAGACGTTAGTGCCAGGGCAATCATATCTTTTATCTTGAGAACTATTTTCAGCAAGGTATGCTTATCTTATTTTCCATCCTCCCACGCTTTGGCTAAGAGTTTTGGGAAAACTTTATTTTTCCTTTGCTGGGTATGAATCTAATACAGATTTCAATACCAGGGGACTACCAACCTTTCAGGGAGACTAATAGTTTGACACACTGCAGAAGAAATTGAGATATGTCAGTTCAAATAGGGAGCTGATTTATTGTGAATTGTTAGAAAAATCTTTACTTCCTATGCTAGTGTTGCAGACTTTAGCCACTCTGTGTGGAGGGAAATTAGCTTGTCAAATACAGTTTGCCCATGGATGAAGAGGTTTTTAACACCGTAGCACTACAAACAAGTGTGTTTGGGGTGGCAGAGCTTTATAACCCAGGGAGCAGGGCACGGGAGGAAAGCTGGGCGAGAGCAAATGCTTCCAGATGGACGCAGCATTGCCCTGCAGAGGCCCCGCGCTGCCGTTCAGTGACAGCACAGGCTGCAGGAAGCTGCTGACTCCCTGCCCATCGCCTGCCGCACTTGTCCGTCAGGAGCCCCGTTGCGCTCCCGGTGAGCAGGATCCGTGCTGTCAGCAGCAGCGCTGTGCGCTGCGCCGAGGTGTCCTGGTGCCACCGCCGCCCTGCCCCGCCAGCCTGTGCGCAGCATCTGCCCCGAGACAGGGCACAGGGCGCTTCCCAGCCTTCTGCGGAGCCAGTTTCAGTGGCTTTCATTACATCTGCGGTTTGGATGGCTTTGCTTGGCCATTAAAATCCATTTCACAACGAGTAGTATTGAAATGAGCAAGGAATATTTGTGGCAGCTGTGGATTTCCTCCAGGCCTACAGGAAGAGTAAATTAGTTACTGAAAACTTGACAGTTTGTCATGAGTGCTTAACTCCTTCCTCTCTGGAAGCTTGCTTTTCAGAAGCAAGTGACTTTGAAAGGAAATAGTATACCCAATGTTTTTTTATTCCTCCACCCCCTTTTTACGGTAGGTCTGTAATTGCAAAACCAGCCAGAAGTGATTTGTTTGAAGAGGAAGTGTGGGAACTTCCTTTATAAATATTGCCTTTCCCTTCGTGTGCATCCAAACGCAGTTTGCTCTGCTGGCAGGAAAAAAAGTGCTTGAACTGAGCAAGCAGTTATTCCCGTAGCTCATGCCCCATGTAAGCATGAAAGACACAAGTTTTAGGGAAAAAAAAGAAGAAAAAAAACCACAAAAACATTCCTAAAAAAGAAACCAAAACCCCCCCAAAATAAAAAAAAAATTAAAAATAAAAATTAAAAAAAAAAAACAAACAAGGAAATTAAAAAAGCTAATTGGTAGTAAGGGAAGAGCTGAAGTTGTTTGAACCATGAGATCAGCTGGGGTTTCGCCCAGCCATTCCCTGTCAGTATTTTCAGATGTGTGCGTCCTCTGCCCGGGGGCACCGGGCGAGTTAAGGTCCCGTGGAGGGGGTGGGGTGAAGTCAGTGTTTGCAGAGCCGGTGATTACAGAACCTGCTGTGACTTGCTCTGCAAGATAGGGCAGTACCTGAGTCAGCTCCTATCGCTGTTCGGAATGGTTCCTTTTTTAAAAAAGTGTCAACATGTGTATCTTTCCTAGTGAACTAGAAACAGTGGCCTGTACCCTTCCCCAGCCTAGAAATACCTTTGAAATATTTGCGGAAGAGGGGTTCAGCCACCAGAAGAGCAGCTACACCCAGGGAAGTGCCTGTGCCCAGCAGCAGCAGGTAGATGAAGCTCACAAGGAGAGCCCAAGTTTGAACCCGGCAGGCAAAGCCGCGCTAGATTGTTGTGCTTTTTTGGGTTGGGTGGGGGAAGGGGAGTTGTTTGGGGGCGGGTTTTGTTTGTTTTTCTCTTAAGTGAGCAGTATCAGGGTGTATGGGCTCTTTGGTTGTGCAGGCAGCCAGCTGGCCTGGCTTGCTGACATAAATCAGTGCAGATGATGGGAATCAAGGCAGGGGGTCCAGTTCCCAGCTCTGAAGGATTCCAGATTAGGAAGACAGGTCACAGAGAAAGCAAGGGAGAGTGTGGAGGGAATCAGGCTGATTCTCTGAGAGGCACTGGAGATGAGAAGAGCCCTTCTGCCTGATTTAAAGGAGGAAAGTGTTCTTGTATTGCTTGTAATTAGACTGAGATTCACCTTGTTCGTTGGATTTGATGGACAAATGAGACATTCCTGGTGTTATACCATTGGGTTGCTGTGACATTTTCTGATCTGTCCAACAAGAGGCACAGCCAGGCCACTGTTGTATTAATGAGAAGGTTGTGATTTTTATACATTTCTTAGTGAGGAAGATGAAATTTCACTCAAGCTTCCAACCAGGCTTTGTAGTGGTTCCTTTCTGCACTTCTAGAAACAAACAAAATAATAAAATTAGCAATGCAATGGGCTATCATGGGAAAAATCAATCACTATCAAAGAAGACAGTGGAAACTTCACTGATCCATCCAGCTGGTCTCAGGTGAGGCTTGCCTGGCTCACCATGCCAGTAGTCCTCACATCCTCTCATACCCGACTTCAGTGGGGGAATGGTCAGTTCCTCAGTTCAGGATGACAAAGGAGTGAACTTTGCGTGATTTTTACTTTATAAGTAAAATTAAAAATAAAATTCTCATCTCTCCACTTCTTCCTATATTTTATTCTCTATTCAATGTCATACAAATGCATTTAAAGCCCTACAGTGCTCAGGATAAACTTTTCATTCTTTTGTGCCTTTCCTCTTGTTTCCCACACCATCATTTGCTGCTCTCTCCTTATGTCTCTCATTCTCTCTTATCCATGCCACATTCCACATTTAACAATCTTTGCTCCTTTTTACCTTCCTACACTTCGCATTTTTTCCTCTCCTTTTTCACACTCTCACTGTCACGCCTGCTCCTTTTTCCAATAAGGCAGGCTGCATTCTGTAATTCAAGGAATAATTCTTCAAATTCTTGTGAGTACTGAGTACATGATGAAAGAAACTGCAGGACTGGGCCTTAGCTTGGCAGATGTATGGGAAAAAGTAGTGAAGCCAATTTTTCAAAGTAGTCTTATTTACTTTGGTGGTTTGTATCACTTTGGTTGACTATTAAAATGTGTATTTCTAAGGTGAGGTGAGCACCCATGGCATTGTATAAATAAAGAATTTCAAGAACTTGGTATAAAAGACTTTATAGAGGTAATATATTACTTCCAGTTGAGAAAAATGAAGAACCACTTTAAAATCAGTTTTACTAGTTCCCTGTGTTTAAAAAAAACCTTCTTTTTCTTTTTGTCTAACCTCCTGTGCAAGCCTGGGCATGTTTGAGTCTACCAGGATCCAATTTCATGTAGTATCCTATTTCAAATCCAGGCCAGAGCAGATTGGTTGAAAATCAGTGCTGTCAGAAGTAAAACTGCCTTTGGAATGCCTTCAGTGACATGAAGATGAAAGGGAGAATGTAATATAACAGATACTGATTTTCTTTTTTGAGATGCAAGGCTCTGAAGCAGTGTCCTTGGATGTTGCACCATTTACCTTGATTGAACAGTAATGGTCATAGAACAATTTTGGTGAATTTTTGTGTTCTTCAGTTAGTAGTTAACAACTGTGTTGTGAAGAGGAGATGGTTGGTGTTGCTGGAGTTGTTTTAAACCAAAGCAGCAGCTGTAGAATATTTCATGGCAAGCACAGAGCTACCTGTAAGTCTGCATAACACCAGAATAACCCAGGATTCCTAATAATTCTTGTCAGTGAAATGCTTACTGGTATTTTGAAATGATTGGGTTACTTCAGTACTTTGAAAACTGCTGGCAAATGTGAACTAGTCTAACTGGTCTGTGTTTATATTGGTTTTTAGGGTCAGCATAAACACAGATGTCAATCTGCATCGTTTTCCCATATGTTTCTTTGCCTCTTCTCTTCTCTGTCCCACGGAGGCCAAAGGATCAAAGAGAAAGAGGACTGTATGAGAATTGAGAACAGAGGGAGAAAGTAATGCTGTTTTAGGACTTCGAAGGAGTAGGAAAGTGAAGGGAAAACTGACCTTGTGATCCTTGGTTAATTTTAAATTCTAGGTGTCATGGTTTAGAAATGGAACAGCACTCCCCAGATAAGTGTGCCCCCTCCATGCCCCCAAGACTCTTCCCAAACCAACCACTCACTTGCTCACCCCACTTTCCTTCCCCTTCCCACTCCAGAGGTGGTGTTGAGAATTGGAGATACAAAAAGGGGAAAATTACAGGTTGTGATAAGAAAAAATTTACTGGAAACATCAATGAGATACAAAAACAAACAGAGCAACAATATTAATAACAAAAGTATACAAAAAGAGGGTGATTTACATGCAAATAAATGGTCACCAACCAACCTGAGTGGTGCAACCTTGAGAAAATGAACAATGGCTAACCTGCCACTCTTTTGTGTGACCCGAAGCTACACTTTTCTTCGCGGAATGAGTCTCTTATTTCTAACCCTGCCCTCGCTC
>VWPU01024541.1:0-11252 GCA_013398955.1 Callaeas wilsoni | reverse complement strand
CGGCCCCCGCGCGCGCCCGCCCGTCAATGTGAAGCCGCTCCGGCAGCGTAAACATGGCGGCGTCCGTGCATGAGGGGCCCACGAACCAGCTCGACCTCCTCATTCGGGCCGGTGAGCTGCGCCGCGTCGGGCCGACGCGGGGCGGGAGCTGGGACGGGGCGGGGGGGAAGACGCGGCGCACGGCGCTCTCCGGCGGCGGGCGGGAGGCAATGGAGGGCAATCAGGAAGTGATCACCTTGGTAGCGGTCGGCCCGGCGAGCGGCTGGCCCGCGGCACTTGTCTCCCGACGGGGGCGGCACCATTGCGGCCGCCGCGCCGGGAGTTGCGGCGGGGCGCGCGGAGGAGTTTAGCGGGGTTTTGGAGGCTGTGGCGAGAACCAGGAAGTGCGCGAGGCTGTTGTCCTCCCGCCTTCCCCGGCCCTCTTCTCGCTCCGAGCACCGCCGCCACGCCGTCTGAGCGAGCGGGCAGGCCAGGCGCCGCCGCGCACCACACGCAGGGCCGCGGCCCAGCCTCCCCGGACACCGCACCCCCGCGCGCGTCCCCGGCTATTCTGCCGGCTGCGCCCCGTGCCCTTTTAAACTCTGCTCTGTCGGCGGGGCGGGAGGAGGTGCCGCCGGCAGGGCCGCGGCCCCACGTGTGCGACGCGGGGGGGCGGTGGCGCCCCCTCCCCCACGCGCGCCGCGTAGCGGAAGCGGCGCCTTCCCCCGGGGCCCCGCGCGGGGGAGGGGCCGCCGTCGTTGGAGGGTGGGGGGCGCTGGCTGCCAATGGGCGCGCGGCGGCGCGGCGGTGGAGGCGCGCACGGCACCGGAGGGAAGCCGACTGTAAACACGGAAGTGGCCGCGCCGCCGCCGCACGTGGCCGCATCTGCCGGCGGGCGGGGGAAGGGCGGGCGGTTGCGCCGTCCCGGGCCGAGCCTCCCCTCCGGGCAGCCCCATGGCCACGGCGAGGTGAGGAGGCGCGAGGTGGCGGGAATTCCGTTCCCTGCCGCCGGCCCGTGCGGGTGCCGCGCTTTCTCTGGCCGCTCCTCCGCACCGTCAGACCTTGCAGCCCCCGGGACCAGCCGCTGCTGGGACATGGGCCGTTTACCCGAGCTGTAGCACTTTTTCGGGGTTGCGTTCGAACTCCTGCATGGTTTGGCCTCTTTCCGTTTTGTTAGATCTGTCTGACAAGACGATACTCCAGGGATCCCGAGAAGTGTCTTAAAGTATGGTAAAGCCCTGGAGAACGAGCAAGGTTACAACTGACCCAAACCTCAAATGCAGTGTCAAGCATTTAGTTCTCCACCGAAGTTGTACCAGATCTGATTTTATTTTTGCCTTTACAACATGGAGCTCAACTTCTAAAAGTAGTTCTTGGAACCATAAACAGTAAAGTGTAGGGCATTATAGGTAATGAATTGTGCAGTAGCTGCACATGAATTTACAGAGTCAAGCTTAATACTGGCTTTGCATTGACCTGGCAGTGGGTTTTTACAGGCCTAAAGGCAGATGCTCTATCGTTTACCAGTGTATTAAAATACTCTTTTAAAAATGGCCAAGTCACATAATCTTCATCATCATTTATTTTATTTAATGTGGAAAAATACTCAGGTTTTTTGGAGGGGGGTGACCCAAACCCCAGACACGCAAAAATACCCCACTACAAAGCAGTGAAGAACTGTTCTGCTGCATAACAGAAGGGGAGTAGGTCCTGAGCATTTGGACACTTGGGTCTACGATGGAGCAATAGCTTCACTTTGCCAGCAGAACACATCTCCGACTTCTGCAGGTCTCACTACTGCAGATTTCAGTGAGTTGTTTTTTTACTTTTGATTGTCCATGAATAGCGTTTAAATAGTTGATCATTGCGTCAACACCTTCTTAAGTCAGTGTAACTAGATTGCTTGAGAGCCAGTCCTTAGATAAATAATGAATGACCTTTGCATTGCTTTTTCTGATGTCCTTTGTCATACTGATCTCATTAGCCCAACCAACTTAATTCATTTTTTTTCATATTTGCATTGCAGCGAGTGATACCTATGCATGTCTAGTATTCCCATCATCATGCTGTCAAGATACCCTATCTGTTTACTTAGTTTTGTATGTAGATGATATCACATGGATTTAAGTGCAGAATTCTTTATCCTAAGGGGTTATAGTAATTATATGTTGCCTTTTCCCATGGCTGCTGGTTTCAGTGTTGACAAAACTTCAGTGTTTGATAACTGCAGGAAGTAAGATGGACCAAAATTGTTACTGCATAGTGTTATCTGAATTGCCTGCTGTAAGAGCAACTCCTAAATGACTTTACAAAGATGTGTTTTGGCTTTGTAGCTAATATTTCTGTCAATATTGGGCTGATAACATACGGCTCACAGTGAAACAAGTGTTTTGAGATGGTTGCTCTCATCTTTGTTTTTGATTTGCCTTTATGCAGTGGGTTAGGCATCATCCTTAAATTGTGTGCTGCTGAGAGTCTTGAACAGAGGCAGGCTTAGGAAAATACTGAAAAACCCAAGGAATTGTTTTTCAGTTTCTGAATTAATGTCTGCCGTAAAACAACTGAGAATGCTTTCTTTTCCAGTCAAATTCTGCATACAGAAAGATTTCTGGGTATTACCTGTAGAGGCAATTCAACTATTTTTAATTAAGATGTGGCACTGTTACTAACTTCCACTGCTGTTTTTAAATGCTGAAATAAAACAAGCGTGTGAACGCTAGTAAACTTTTATGAGGTTTGTTAGTGTATGTGTAGTCACTCTTTACTGAATTCCATGCTTGGAATTGTGAATTCTTCATTAAAATGTTACTTTGGTTGCCTGATACTATTAAAGGATAAGCTATTGCAGGTGCTATAGTTAAGTGTTGGCCTTGTAAATGCAAACATTGATAGCACTTCAGGTTAAAGGGGAGAAGGGGAGGCTTTATTGCAGTGCAAAAGAGTACCATTTTGAAAATTTCAGTCTGTTTTTTTTTTGTCTCATAAATTACTTTCATTAATTTTGTTAGTCTTAGGTTAAAACGGGGGACATTGCTACCAAATGTATATGTTGCCACTGTGTTTTTTCTGTAAAGCTAAAGTACAGCCCTGTCAGACTTTTTACCAAGGGTGGTATTTTGCAACAGCTGTTGAGAACCTTGAATAATCTGCTATACACACGATTTGGGTAGAAACTGGAGCTAGAAGACATTAGGCCAACAGTGAAGAAAGACATCAACTAGCCTAGTTATCTATGTACACTTTAGATTTGAAATTGTTTTCTAAGAGAACTTTTTTTCCTGTAAATAGATCAAAAATTGTTAATGAAATATCTTAAAATAAAGTGCCAAGGACTCAGATTCTTTCATAAAAGCAGTAAGATGAGATTTGGTTTAAAAGAATGGAAGATAAGTGGTGGTGTTGGCTCTGATGCGTTCTAGATCAGTAAATGCCAGTTCTCAGGTTACTCAGTTACCAAACTCTGGAAAATTTACTTCCATCTACATAAACTACTTTGGTTCATTTGAGCAAGTGACAGTTCTTCCTGAAATGATTGTATAATATAACAGACCTATACCTTATATTGTTTACTCAAACAGTACAGTCTATTTTAGCTTTGGGGTCTTGCATGTAGATGATAGCATAAATATAAGAGAAATAGAATTGGGCATTTTTAGGGAAATAGGTGATACACTTCAGTCTTTGATTAGAAATGTTTCTGCACATTGTGATACTTGTGTATCAAAGTCTTGGAAAGTTGTCTTTTTTAAAATAGTGGAATCCTACTCTTTCAGTTTGCTTTTCCCCCCATCTTTTTTGTGAAAAGTGTTACCAAGTGTTGTGATACAAGTGTAATTTAATTGATGACACTTGATCTAGTCATCTGCAAGAAGAGCCGCCTGTTTTTTTTTCTTGTCCCATCACCTCTCTGAGAGAGCCTGTTCCCCCACTTCATCTTTTATGATGTCTTTTTTAGCTGTGTTTTTTGGTATCATGTCTTCTATCCGAGCACTCTGACATGGTGTCTTCTGTTAGACATTTTTGAGCATGTCAGAAAGATATTTTGCATAAATTTGTGTTGAGATACAAATTTCTATTTTTTTCTTCCCACTGTGTTGGTGCAGTAGCATTGCCTGTGAGCAAATGCAAACTCCTGATGTTCACTGGGTAGGCAAATGCCTCTGAGGCTAAAACCATGTACTGGTCAAAGGAGAATTACCTAGCTGGGAAGACTTGAAACTTGGTAATAGAACTGAATTTAGTAAGTGTTTTAATAGCTGTCCTTTTGGCAATGTTAATTTAGTTTGTTAGCTGTCATGATAGACAGCATGTGTTGTTCCAGCCAAAGCCAGAAGTGTTACTATTTTTTGCTTGATATTTTTTAGGTGATAGTGGAGTCCCAAGTAGCTCATATTGGAAAAGCGTTTGTAAAGTCTGTGTTTTCAAACGTCAGAGGCTTTTGTGTAGTAGATAGTAGATAGTTTTTATTGGAAGTTGAAGGGTTGCTTAGGGGAGAGGTCGAGTGGCTCCTTTGCTCTGCTGTTACAGTTTTGCAGTCTTAGTCCCTAATGCTGGTTTTATTTCCTTTCTCTCCACTCTGGTCCTTCAGCAGACTGCCCTAGCACGGGAAAAGTACATAGATGGCTTTCTGCTGTCTTTCTTGCCTTGTTCCTGCCCTCTGCTAAGTACCTCTTACTTGTGGTGCAGCATCTAAACTGTTCTCTGTAGGAAAATTTAGTATACTTTTAAGCACTTAGGAGTAGTGAATTCAGTACCCTCTTACAACTGAAATTTGTCAACTAAGTTTGAATTTCTTTATAAAAGTCCTTTATATACTGAACCTAATGGCACAGAAACAGCTATCTGGTTGGAGAAGCTTTGCTGACATGCTTTTAATCTTATTGCATGCATTAGAATATTAACATACTATACTGATTTGGACTTTCTAATTTTAGTAGTGTTGTAGAATCGATCAGTTTTTAACGACTATCTGAATATTGTTCCTGTGTTCTGATAATCAGTGAAAATTTTTATCAGGTAGATGAGGGAAACTTAGTCATCAAATTCTGTGCAACTGAAACTTTTATTTAGAAACAGAAATGTTTAAGCCAAGGGTTTCCTGCAAGGCCACTCTCTTAGAGTGCAGATGGTCAGCCTCAGACTTTGGATATGCCCAAACAGCTGCTTGGGAAGGAAACACTTGGCCAGGCATGGGAAACATCCAAGGTTTGCAGCTGAGGAAAGGGCTCATGGTTCAAAATTTGTGCTGGTTGCGACTGGTTTTCCAAGGAACAGAGTGCACAAAAAAGACACTTTCTTGATTTTCCTGTGCTCTTAGGTAGGCTTTTATTGTTCACAGCCTGGGATGAAGCAGTGTTGGAATGTCAACTTTAACAGGCATCTACTGTTCCAAAAGATAAAGCCCTCTAAATAGCGTCCCAGGCCATAGCTAATAGGCTGTGGTGAGAATCCCATCAGCCAGCCAGCAGGTGGGCAGCAGGCTGGTTCAGCAAGAACTTTCAGTCACCCATTATTTTGCATTTGTGTATCTTCTACATTTCATCCACTTTCAGCTTCTGGTTGATATGTTTAATCTGCTGGCTTTTCAAGTTTTTAATACCTGCATTTGAAAAAAAACTGCAGTATGCTGGAAGGCTTTTACCCCTGTGTGAGCCTGCAGGGAATGTGTTTGTATCCAGTGTTAAGTCAGAAGCAACTCTGGCATTATTTTCCCCTGCTTTTCACTAAACAAACCTCGAGTTATTTCTTGGATGTTTTCAGTAACTGCATAGGTGCCTTGAAGTTTTCGTGGACAATTATTCCCAAATCCTCTTTAGTTCTATGATACTGGAGATAGGTGACTCTGCTTAGGCTAAAGATAGATCTCCTGGTTGCTGGCTGCCTTGCTGGAGTTGTTCAGCTTAGAGCAGATGGCCATAAATGGAAAGAGCAACTGAAGAGAGCCAGCTACCTTGGCCAGAGTGTGGATAATGGGCAACAGGTGTTTTTGCAGTCACTGCTTTTCAAAACCTTTACAAGGGTGAGGAATATGGAATTAGCTGTGAATAGACCTGTAGTTTTACATGGTATGTTGGGGGCTTTTTAGTGTTGCTGTTGTGTTCAAGGTGCTGTGATCTGCACTGTATCAAACTTAACTGTGCTCTCTTGCAGTTGCATTATTTTTGATTAATTAGTTTTCCTAAACTTTCAGAACTTGAAAAAGGAGCTATTTTTACCTTCTTCCCTTAGTTTTTGCGTAAAGCACACCCTTTATACTGTTTGTTGTGCTTTGTGGTTTTTTTAACAACCAAGCTGCTAAAATGAACTCAGAATTATTTTTAATGTCAGAAATCAAAACAAGATATATGTTTTGGAAACTAATCTTGTATTTACATAGATGTATGGATAGACATAGGCATATATATGTATATATATATATATCCAATAGACTGAAAATTTGAAGAGAAGTGACCTTTAGATTTTAATGGGATAGTAGTTGGAGATAGTACTACTTATCTGTTGTGCTGCATTAATTTGTAATCATCCTCATCACAATCTGTTTTTTTCTGGTTGATTTGAAAGCAGAAGACAAATCTCAGTCTCTTTCTGTAAGATCTTGAATACCTCATGGAAAT
Source organism: Callaeas wilsoni (assembly GCA_013398955.1). Lineage (NCBI taxonomy): Eukaryota > Metazoa > Chordata > Aves > Passeriformes > Callaeidae > Callaeas > Callaeas wilsoni. The sequence continues at coordinate 4,659 of VWPU01024541.1, read as the reverse complement.
GAGGAGCTTGCTTGTGAACCAGAAGTCTAATCTAGGAAGTGACAGTGTCAGTTCTGCTTGTCTTGTGTCTTCCCTAAATATTTCTGTTGACAGGAAGGTATAAAAGGTGTGAAGACATCTGATAATCTCTGGTTTTTCATGTTAAAGATGGAGAAGTACAGTTGTACAGGGATACATGTGTACTTCTGTAAGTAACCTCTTCTCATAAATTTTTTGTATCCTTCTGCAGTGGAAGCATCAGTTCATGGCAGTAATGTGCACTGCACAGATAAGACAATTGAAGCTGCAGAGGCCTTACTTCATATGGAGTCTCCTACCTGCCTGAGAGATGCCAGGAGTCCTGGTATGTCAGCCACAGTCTGCTCTGGGAGCCATTTTCTCTTCTGCTAATAAGTAAAACAAGCAAAGTGGCAAACTTGTTTTTGTGGAGAGCTGTATGCTGTTTAAAACTTTTGCCTGCATATTTAAAAACTACTGATTTGTTTGAGTTTTCCATTATTTCTCCACCCTGCAACAAGTATACTTACAGATTAAATAATTTATCTGCAAGGGGTTGTTGGGAAGAGATAGCTGAATAACAACATATTTAAAATTAATTTTTCCCCCTAAACATCACGGAATGCTTTTTCACTGTGCAGGTGACAGAGCTCTGGCACAGTTAGACCAGAGAGGCCATGGAGACTCCATCCTTGGAGATACTAAAAAGTACAGGATCCTGGGCAACCAGTTCTAGATGGCCCAGCTTGAGCAAGGGGTTGGACCAGGTCCCCTTCTAAACCCAGCCATTCTGGGTTCTGTGAATCTGCCATTTTAAGTTGCTAAAATAAAGAGTTACTTTAAGGGGAAAGTATTTCTATTCATCTTTCTATTTTAGATAGAATTCCCGAAAACAGTGTGTTGTAAGGTGTTACCAGTCTAAAAAACCAAAACTTAATGTTGATGATTACTTCAGCTGATGTCCCTTTTGAAGTTACTTAACATATGTTGGATGAAATAATGGTCAAACTAAAATGCAAAAGGTACAAGATCGGAAATGGACATCAGAGGAATGGTCAAGGATGAAGCTCTTTGATCAAAAAACTCAACTCTTAGTTGAGTTTAATTCTCAAGAATATTGATGTGGTACTTGTTTTTGCCTAAAACTACTGACAAGTGTGCATGTTTCAAGCTGACAGGATTTTGGAGCAGAAACTTGCTACAACATTGCATGTGCTTTGTTTAAAATAATTTTATGTAAGATACATTAAAATAATAAGGTAGAAGCTTCATCAGATACTCTTTTTTTCTTCTCTTGTAGTGGAAGTTTTTGTCCCTCCTTGTGTGTCCACCCCAGAATTTATCCATGCAGCCATGAGACCTGATGTGATCACAGAAACTGTGGTGGAAGTATCAACAGAGGAATCTGAACAAATGGATGTATCTCCTGTTCCAGCCTCCCCTGATATCCATGAACCAATGAAAAAGAAAAAGGGTACATATGGCTTTTCACAGGAGCAATCTCAAGATTTACTTCTGTTGTCCACTGCCGTGCATGGTGTAGTTGGTACAGGGGAGGATGGATTGGGTGGTCTAATATCTTTGCTCATACAAACAGATTGATGGGAGTCTGAAATGTGAGTTCTTAGAAGATGGGTCTAAGAAAAAAAGGGAGCATGAGAATGGGCTTTGACAAGCCATAAAGGAAGATAGTTTCCGTGTTGTGTATTTTAACACAAAGTGGAGGAAGAATAGAGTATTCAAAGAGGACTTTTGTGGTGGGTGATGTCTGAAATATGGATATATTTGGAGAGATGGTAGACTTGGGGTTCATGCAATGAAGCAATGGGGTAAATACTAACTTAAAAATAAATCAGTTTACAAAATCATTATAAGATCGTCTTTGTGAAGTTTTTGTCTTTCCTGTCTAATTGGCATGTCTTGGAGGAGAAACAGTTCAGAACGGTGTTCAGTTTCTAAGCATTTTGCTATCAAATGAGAGGTTGGCACCTAGTAAGGTTGCTCTCTCTGGTCTAGCAGTTTTGTTAGAGACATCAATACAGTTCACATAACTTTAGGAATATTAATTTAATTGAGTTTCCAGACATGCTGAGATAGAATATTTACTTGTAATTTAAAGGGAAACAAATTCAATCTAATGATAAAATGATATAAATCCAAGATCTGTGAGTCTTAGATTTAATAAAAATGCACCTTAACTTGTCTGCAATTGAGTTAAATCTGCCTATGAAGTAAGGAACCAAATGATAATTACACTGGATGTGCAGTAGTAATCTAAGAATCTAAGTTTATCCATACCTGTAGCAAGGAAACAACAGGGGAAAAACACACAAACTGCTTTTTTCAGCAAAGGCAAACTACAAAATTTTACTCTGCATATGCTTAATACTTCTTTGCCCCATGTTTTATGTGCAGCTGGCCGTAAACCGAAGACCCAGCCATCAGCTTTATCTGATGGGTCTCCAGATCTAGGTATAAAGAAGAAACCTAGAGAAGGGAAAGGTATACTTTTCCATTTATTAAGTCTTTGTAAATAAGCAGTGTATGTGCATGGTATTTATCACAGGAAATGTACAGATCTTTTAAAATGTGATGGATGAGATTGTATTGACTTTAATATATTCAATGTCTTCAAATTTGTTTGCACAAGATCTAGCACAAGGACGTATGCTCTAGGAGTCTCCTAGTACCCTCCACAGTTAATAGGCTTTCTCATTTTTTATTTGCTTTAGTTTATGGTTATTGACTTACATCCTTTGTATTGTGTATCAACTTAGTGCTACACACATAATTTATTGAACTACTGCTTTAAGACTTGCTTTCAAGTAGAGGTAGCACATGAGCATTTAGAAAGGTGATGGTTGGAAATATTTCTTAGTTAATTAATAAACTTCAGAGGGAATATATTCCTTGACTAATAGATTCAGTTTAGTTTAATGGGAAAAACAAATGATGATGTGTTTCTGTATTGGTTGAGTGGAGAATTATGTGCAGGAGAGTTCTTCTTTCCTAATGTTTCTCCTGATAAATAGAGGTTCCTTTCTTGGACTCTAAGCCCCTGCTATTCATTCAGCAAGAAGACAGATTGGGACATTTGCTCACAGGTTGCCTTTGAGGTGGCATGCAGTGTATCAGCTCTTCCCCTGGCTACAGGTGAAAAATCTGAATCTCTACTCAGTGCACTGAAAGTTGTTGGGATACGTTGCTGTAGCTGGGAGTAGCAAAGAGTAATGACTTGGAGTGGCAACATGCTAGCTGAAAGAGTGTGCAGTGGTCAGCTCTGCTATTATTTTGACATTTGTTTGAAAGCAAGGTCTCTGCTGTTTACATAATTCCTTATCTGGCTACCGCTCCTGAGTCATCATGTTTGTCAGTAGGGCAGGGAAGAATGGGATTGACTTCATGGAGGTGTTTGCTCATGGAAACCAGTGCAAACACTGAATAAACTTCCCTGCAGTGCCCACAGTTGCTTTAGATTTGGGGTAGCAGTGTACTTCAGTGGAGATGACAGATTTTGTATCTGCTATATTTAAAAATACATCTTGTTTGATTCTTTCTTTTTTTTTGGTAGTTTTTTTGAATCCTTACCTTTCTTTCTGTTTCAGATTTTAGTATTACAGCTTTCCGTTACCTGAACAGTACTTTACAATTGTCTCCGGTCCTGGTTTCCTGTAGAAATAATTTGAAAAAGGAGGCCTGTATTTCTCTCTCTTCTCATTTTTGTGCTAGTGAATTCAGCTCTACAGCTTCTTGTTTTATAAAGTGGGAGATGGTACTGCTTTGTGGTTTTTGGGAGATTTTTTTAGCTTTCTTTTAAATTTATTTCTATGGCCCTTCCTAATGACCTACGTATGTCTCTTGTTCTCATGAAGTATCTCATTCCATATTTTATACTACAACTGGAATAAATTAATTTTTTTCTTGATGTCTTGCAAAATAGTTTGTTAACTGGACTTCATTTTGGTTGCCTGTTTTAAAAAATCACTTGCAAAAGTAGGCTGTTTCATATGCAGCATGTTTTTGGAAAACCAGGAATTATTCTACATTTCAGTACTATCAGAGTTAAGTCATGGATGAGGAGAGATGATTGTGCACATTCGGAAAGGGGATCCCTTGTTGGCATTCCTTCCTTTGTGCATTCCAGGTACTTTCTGGTGCAAAGTGAGGCAGCTGTAAATCTGATTTAATTGTGTCCTACAGTTTATTTATTCTCTTGAAGTTCCTGCTTGCTTTCTAATCCTGAAGCCCACTTATATTCTTGCAAAACCTCTATTGCACACCTACAGTATTTGGTGGTCAACCCAGAAATTCTCTTTCTAAGGACCTAAGGAATAAAACCCCAAGGATTAATTTGCTAAAATCGAGGATGATTTAAAGATTCCTGAGTTCTCTTGTTGGTTCTTTCCTCATATAGGTCTTATTCAAATGTCTCTGAAATCTAGTTGGATTTTGGTAGCTCTTTGAGTCAGTTCTTGCTGTTGTTTGGAGCACAATGTAAAGTACAGTTTTTCTCTATGAAGTGCTTTTCCAGAAGATGGAACTGTGATCTTTTTTACCCTTTCAGGTTTTCAAAGACAGCTGACTTCTCAAAATCTGCAACAGTGGTCTCTAATGTGCCTTAATTTGTTTTAATTATCTTTGCATGTGTCTCGGTTTGGACAG
>VWPU01024538.1:0-15626 GCA_013398955.1 Callaeas wilsoni | reverse complement strand
AACCCAAACCCCTACACCCAGCTGGACTGTGACCTGACCTGCCATGATCAAAAAATGTTGTAATACTTTTTTCGTTGAAATTTTGGAAAGAAACACAAGTAAGTGCATTGAAATTCACTCTTTGACCTCTGTGAACACAAATTACCAGAAAAAAAAAAAAAAAAAAAAAAGGTGTAAAACCAGACAAATTTTTAATGTTAAGCCTTTTAGTGACTATTACTGAGTAATCATTAACCTACTATTATGGTGAGACACCATTACCTGTAAACTGCCCACCTGCTGCATTTGAGGGGAAAAGGAAATGGGGAAGGGGTTTAATGTATATTGCTAGTAGTTGGATGCACATTAATATCTCAAGTTCTTTCATCAGACCTATATTTTTTACACTCTATTTCTAACCCTTATTATTTTATCCTATTTCAACTGGTATTGTTGGAAGAATTCCAGTTTTGTTGAACTCTGTGTCCTGATAGCAAAATTAACTTTAAAATGTTCTCTCCATCTGTCTAATAAACACTTGTTTTAAGATGTAGAAAGGTTTTCTAAAAACATCTGGCTTTTTAAGTCTTGAGTCATGAAACTTTTTTATTCAGTCTTAGTAGAAATTAAAGCCTTAGTGAGTAGAAATCTACATTTAGTAATCACCAACCATAACCCATTGTGAATGATAAAATCAAAAGGTGGCAACAAAATAATAATTGAAAATATTTTGTCATAAACATTACTGAAAGGTAGGTTCTTCTGAGAAAAGCAATTGAGATCACTGTTAGGTCAAAAGGAAGAAGTTTGCATTAGAGAAGTGTATGATGAGCAACGTGCACAAAAATGTCAACAAAAGGAGTGAGAAGATCAAGTATTAGATGTTCATAGGCCATAATCTGCATCCAACTAAATTATGAGGTAATAATATGTAAAAAAATTTGCCTGACCTTCAGAAAACTATTTTAAAACTCCATTTTTTTGAGACAGATGCTTCACAGTTTTTCATGCGGAAGCTGGAAGTATTTTTAAATGTTAATGCCTCTATGTGCATTTTCTACCAAGACAGATTATGTTATTTATGAGACTGATTTTGTTCCTGCCTTTGCAAATTATTGGTAAAGACAGAATAAAAGTGCGATCAGAATCCCCTTATATTAATGTTCTTAAGCTTAAATCCTAAACCTGCACTTCTTGTGGTTGTGCCACAAAGAGGAAATTACGAATTCAGCAGCTCTCAGTATACTCTAAATAAACGACACCCAAAGTGAGGGCCAGCTACACTCCAGCAGCACTATCAGTCATTCCCTGTACCCCTTTTCCGGTGGTGGATCCAAATGAGTGGTCATGCTGGCTACCCCATTCCTCCCCACAGAGCTGGTGGGACAAGAAGGGCTGATCTCCTCTGGCAGAAACCCCGTACAGGACACGGAGTCACAAACATCTGCTCCCACACTGTCCCCTGTCCTGGTGGTGGCTGCAGAAGAATCTCCCACAGAAGCTGGATTGCAGCTGCTCCTGGGGCTGTTTGCAATCAACACGTGTTGTCATTCAGGCTGTTTTTCAGCTTAAAATGCGACTGTAAAATAGAAAGGAGGCTGTTCATTATTGATTAATTGCTTAAGCTTTTAGGAGATAAAGTGAGAGGAATCTATAATAAATATCTATATCCGTGTATATTTCCCTTTAGAAAAGCCAAGCAGTTGAAATCAATGAAAGCTCCAGCTTTTTGGTGATTGACTGTGTCTGCTGAGCTGACTATTGAAAGCAGAGTGTGAGCTGGAAAGACTGATAATTCCTTAACATGTGTGAAACAGGTTTCTAAGCTCCTTCACCAGCAGTCCTTGGAGCAGCCTTGTGGCAGGAATGGAGCAAAGGGAGAACCTTGAACTGAGGGAGCAAAATTATGCTCAAGCAGAGAAGGAGTTATTTCACGTTGTCACTAAATGTCAGAAAGTTTCTCTGTGGTCTTTCAGAAACAGTCAAAAGCACCAGTCTCCCCACCCCCCAGGTGAAAGTCACATTAGTAACAGTAAGAAACGTTCCATATTTAGTTGTGAGACACATGAAAATCATAATGAGTCTTTAAGAGCTTTGAAGTGAGACACTATGATAGGACAGCAAGGAAAACCACCTGGACAAGCTCTGGAGAGGTGAATTGTATAAAAAATTCGTCAAAAATATTCTTAAGGAAGGTTTGGTACCTCTGCTGCCAACTTGTCTGTGAGAAAACCTTTTTCTGTGAGAAAAAAGATGGGAAAATGTAGCTTGTAATTGAATGTAAAACTGGAGGCTTACATTACATTTTGTCAAACAGGTCTCACTTACTCTGTGTCAGAGCATAAGATGTAGGACCAAGGCACAGCACAATACAATTAGCAGAATCTACAAATAATCCCTCAGATACAGAGGGAAGTAATATAATGTTTTAAAGAAAAAAAAATCTTCTGGATAGCTGGTAAAAAACTTCATCAATTCTTACAGACATCTAAAGTAAAAACAGAGAACTGTCTGCAGGAAGTGAAGTAGTCCTACAAGAAAGGAAACAGTTCTTTTGAGGAAAATGTGGAGATTTGAGAAAAACCCCATGGAACTCATGCTGGTATTGTGCTGACCAAAAAACATGCAAGAATAATTTTTAAAAAATTAAAATTCGGTACAAGGCAGAAACAGAAGAAAAAGAATTTTTTTCATTGTACATAGAATATTAAGGATAAACTTACAATAAGCCTGTCCTAATTTATGAGGCAGAGCCTGAAAGCATTTGGCAATGGAATTATTCAAACACAGAGGTGATCAGGACCTGCTTGTAGCAACTATTGCGTTCGTTTTATTAATGAAATTCAGCTAAATAACTCGTTAGTCAGCAAGGCAATGAATAATAACATTAAACATAGCATTAAACAACAACATTTATGATAAAGTTGTTTCATATAACAGAACACATTCAATATCCCAGGAATTTCAGGTATTTGAAAGGTATGGAGGTCTCACAGACACACTTGCAGCCTGTATTATTCGGAGGTCAATGGACTTGGAAAACTATGTTGAAACAGCAAAGCAAACACTAAAGCAAATGAACATGATTAAGACTCTATCTTGGTTTACTTCGCTACAAAACCACACCTCTGCACTCAAGAGCCTCAGTCATGTGTGCAGTATGGACCAGGAAGATCACTTTGGCAAAAAGAAATTTGAGGGTGTTCTCATGAACTCAACCACCTCTCATTATAGGACTGTGAATTGTGACAACAAAAATGGTGAAGGTAAAGAAGTGTGTCTAGCAAACCTTTAGGTCCCACCACCAAGCAGAGAGAAAGACGCCGCTCATTTGCAGACAATGAAAACAAGAACCACCAAGTGATATAAAAACTGTGGTTCAAGTCAGAGAAGCCACATTCACTCCAGATAAAAGAAGATATTCCTAGTAGGACTACCATCCTTCTGTTTTCTCGTGAACACGAATTATTTATAACTTAGAAATCATGTGGCACAATATAGAGAAACCAGGTATTTATCTAAGAGTTGGAGGTATGCAGCAACCCTTTTCCTGGGAAATCTGACAGTTGTGCAATGACAGTGAGCATGCACAGCTGTGAGGAGAGGCTTGACATATGTTGGAAACCCTGGACATTCATAACACATTGGAGATTGTGGCTCCATGTGTAGAGTAGGCTTGATGTTTCTCCAAGAAGTGCAGCTGTGCGTGCACAGTTTGATGGCACAACCCAGAAATTCTGGTTTCATTCTGCAGGTGAAGCACAGATTACTTCTCCTGTGCACAGTGACTCAGCAGTGACAGTGCATAACTCCGATTCAAACTTGAATAATTGCATACAAGTAAGAGCAGTTTCATCTAGCTCTCCACCTTGTTTCCAACAGTGACTACCAAGTAAGTTTCCTGAGAAGGTTATAAGGGCCCTCTAGAAGCCCTTCCCAAAATATGTTTTGAGTGTCTGCTGATCAGTAATTCTGTGACTTCCTAAACTATTTGATGTGAGTTTATATTGAATAGTCCTAGGTGTCCTTTTCTTCCATGAATTTATCAAATTCTAATTTGTAATTCAGGTACATTTTTAGCATCCACAACGTCCTGGCACAAGTTCTGTTGGTTAATAATGTGATGAGTGAAGACGTAGGTCCTTTTGTTTGCCTGAAGACTGGCATCTTCTGGCTTCATTTGATATCTTCCAGATTTTGGGCTGAAAGAAACAATTACTTCCTACTCACCTTGTTCAGGCCACTGCTGATTTTATTGTTCTCTAGTATATGTTTTCTTTTCGCAAAAAAACCCCTTAATCTATTTTATTGTTCTTCATCCTGTAATCACTCTGTATCTTTAATTGTACTTGTTGCACTTATCTGTATCTTTTACAGGACTTCTATATCTGTCTTCAAATGGACACATGCTGAAGATGTGGATATGTCATGTATTTATACAACAGAAAAAAAAATTATATTCTTGAGTCCTTTTGTAGTGATTTCTAGCAATGTTTGTCCTCATTTTACATTCCTCTACACAGTGAATTTTTGTTGCCTAGTCATTACATGGTGGGAAGTTCTTATGTGAGTCTGCAATCAGCCAGTCTGTATCACTGACTAATTCAGTGCCATCAGCAAATATTTTAATCCTTTTCTGACACTGTTTTTTGATCCCTTGTGATCTGTGTTGAGCAATGCAGCCTTCAGCACAAAGCCATGTGCAACTCCATGTGTGATCTGTTTCTGCTGTGAGGGGCAACTAATACTTTACCTCCTTTCTTTCCATCTTCTGAACATTTCTTCGTGTCTGATTAGCTTCCTCAAGAGCCTCAAGGGAGGCACCTTTTTAAGTGCCTTCTGGAAATCCAGACAGATGGTATCAAACAGATCTGTGCTGCCAATGTTTTATTGACATGTCAGAGGACTTTGGTATATAAGTGAAGCACGACTTCTCTTTACAAACACCATGTTGACTCTTCCTCATTGTACCATATTTATCCTGATGTATACAAATTCTGTTGTTTATTATTGTTTCTTCTGTTTGAATCAGTACAAGTTATTAGTTCAGAGTATTGAAGGTCTGCCCTGTAGTCCTGCTTAAAACTGGTATCAGGACAGTGAGCACTAAGTTTAGCAATGGCTTCTCTGGGCTGTCTCTAAGGGAGATTAATTAAATGGATACACAATTAGGCAGCTGGATCCCTGCCTTTGAAGTGCATGCAGGAGACAACTCCAAGATGCTGTGCCCGTGCTCTGGCATGGGCTGAGCAGTGCTGCTGGGATTACTGCATTTGAGAAGCCTCTTAATAAAAATCCTGCTGAGTGTTTGCTCTCCTGTGGATCTCCACTTCTGTGAGCAATACGGAAGACAACCATTCATGTTTCATTTACAATGAAACAAAGCAAAACCAGAAAACAACTCAGGCAACATGTAGATTTGCACTTAACCAGAGATCAGGCTTTTCAGGAACGGTGGATTTTGCTGAGCATATTAAAAGGCTGTTTATTTGGTTATACCAGTTTTACAGTATATGACTGTCGACTTGACTGGATTTGTATAATGCAAGTAAAGGCTAAAATTAAAAGCAGATTTAAACCATGAGTACAGCTAACTTTGTGAGCATTCTACTTTAGTAGCTGTGTGTGGACCTGAGAATATTTTGTCTTTGTCTATTTTTGTATTTAGTATTCAAAGCATTCATACATGCTGTTACCTACTCATTGACTGCCAGATAGATTATGGAAAAAATAGTAAATGCTTTACTATGTTAAAGGCTCTTGGGTTCTTGGTTGTTTGGGAGAAAAATAATGTAATCCAAAGAGTTGCTAATGGATTCTGCAGGTATTTCCAATAAGACAGCCTGTATGTATGTATAGTAGATTTGATCTATTAAATGTTTGTCAATTATGTATCTTGTTCCGGGAGACTTCCTGGCTACTTAGCAGATATATCCTTCCAACACACTAACACCATACCTAATTTTCAAAAAATACTAATGGTCCAGGCAGTGTGTCTTTCACAGGGCTGTAACTTCAAGAAACATGAGTGGAAGAAATGTGTCTCGTATTATTTTTGTACATTGGCTGTGATTATTGCTATCATAAATTAGAAATACTCGTGTGTTCTCCATCATGCATACTCTCGATCTGCTTGATGCTCTCTGTAATGAAAGGCACAACTCTTATCTTTGTTGCTCTGCCCACATGCTTATGCCACTGTTTCCTTGATATTAATAATTTACATCCTGTTAAATTCTTTGACACAAATGCTTTGAAAATGCTTAGTATATGCTATAATATCTCTCGGTGATTTTTATCTTGCGAATTTTGTTTCTGAAGTTACATCAGTAAAGGAGGGAAAGGCATCCTCCATTTGTAAACACGAAGTCCCCGGACAATACTGTCCAGGGGCTTTGTGTTTACAACCATCCAGATGGCAGTGAGTGTGAATTTTGCATTTTGATTGAGATGGTTAATATTGATGTGAAAACAACCAACCCCCCCATGTTTGCAGAAGATTGCCTACTGACTATGCATCTGGCAATGTAGCAGGTATATCATTTACTCCATATACAGAAAGCATGTTGCACTTAGAAAATATAACCAAATATAATGGTTTCTGACTCTAATCAAGTAGAGTTTCTTCTGTGATGAGCAGAAATCGATGCTTGCCATGAGTATAAATTGGTAGAACAATCAGGAACAAAATAGCAATGAGCAGTTTCCAAGTTAAATAATTAACCAGCAAACATACGTACAATCAATACCGCAAGCAAATTATGTTAATACTGAGGTCTTAGCACTTTCAAGAGTGCATGCTTGAAAATTATAGTTAAATACATGTGCAAAATAATTTTATGACTCATTTATTTGAGCAATTACTGCATTTTTGTACATAAGAGCTAAATAAAAGGAAGAAAAAAGATAATTTTAAAAGAGCTTGATATTAATTTTCTTCAATAAGTGATGCTGAAATGTAACAGCTGCATTGTATTTTAACCTCATTCTTTGTGCAGAATTCCTTTTATCACAACTGAATCATTCTTGTCTTCCTCTTTCTATTTTAGTTAATATTTACAGATTTTACCATCCACTTTAGTTTGCTATGAAACTAAGAAGCTGAAAGTCTCTACTATGAAAATGGAACAGTTTTAACTACTGGAATTTGCATGCTAGTATTTTTGGTTTTCTGGATTTGTTTGTTTTGCAAGTGGAATTTCTCAGAATTCAGTCATGAGCACAGGATCATACAATGGTACTATTCATCACCTTCATTAATGATCAAAATAAGGATATGCTAATGAACTTTTTGGTGGCAGAAGGCTAAAGAAGGAAGAAAAGCAATGCTTGAGGACCTGAGAACTGGGAACAGTGTGGAAGTTAGAGTTAAATCCATTGCACTGGAGGGCAGTTCCATTACATGCCTTGTCACAGAGTTTGCATTTACACCTTCTCATCAGCTTCTGGATGGTGTAAAAATCCTTTCCCCTCAGAGCTTGCACATGAATGAGAATATGCACCACCTCTACAATATGTGATTCCTCTTTCTAATGGCAGTCACTTAAATTCTACCTCTGCCATCCAGGATATCTTTTCTGTGTCTCCAGGTCAGAACCGTGACTCCTGAACCAAGATGTTTGGCTCACGTCCAAGTCCGTCTGGGCTTTTCTCCTTTCACAGCCTCCAAGTTTCTAGGGAAGTTCTATATTCAGGTTTACATGTGATGGCAGGAGCTTGGACTTGGTGACTTTTGCTGTTCTTTTCCAGTTCTTACTCTATATTTACATATGCCTAAAGATGGAGATCAGTTTCGCCTAATTTCAACAGTCAGAGAATTCATAAGGAGCTTCAGACTGCAGAGGAACTCCCAGGTGAACTCCACAGGATGGTCTTGAAGACAGCAAAAGCACTAGATAATATTCTTACCAAAACCCCCCCAGCTTCTCCTCCTCACTCTGTGTGGGCTGATTGAGAATCCCTTATTCTTCTCAGAATGAGATGGCTCATCAGTTCTAGATTTCACAGTATTTATTTATTTATGTTTATGATTGCATTGTCTTTTAGCTTAAGTAGAACTCCTTCCCCCTTGATTTTTTTAATCCCTTAATGTACTTATAGATCAGTTGTATCCCTTTTCAATCTTCATCTCCAAGTTCTTATTATTCTCTGGAAAGACACTTTCCATTGTCTTTTTCACGCTACTAGGCCCTCTGGAAGAGACTGCAATCTCATTACCGACATATTGATAGAGCAACACTAACACTCATTTTATTTCAATTTTTCTATCAGGTCTTGAAAAATTCAAGTTGAAAAATGAGTTTACAGAGAGAATTGGCTTTCCTACCTCTATTCAAACTGTTTATTTTTAGCAGAATATTACTGAATATGGAAGCAGTCCAGTTTACATCCTGGTTTGATTTCCTGTTTACATGAGCCAGTCTGGTGTCACCATCGTATTTCTGGACCACTCTGGAAGCTTGTGTGCAGCCTTCCTTCCACCTCTGAGGAGAGCTGCCCTACACAATGGAAGTATTGTTGTGCTCTCTGATAATGAAATAAGAATATTGTTGGAAACTGTGTATGCTGGGCTCGTGTCACTTTGCTATAGTGCACAGATATAATAGCAAACCTTTCACTGAAATGTGGGGAGAAAACTCATGTTAGAGAGTAAAGTCAGAACTGTACCCATATTTGCTTGAAGTTAACATAAAAACAGATCTGGTCATATATAGGGTGGCTCCCTATTTTATAATTTTTGTGGGCTTGAGGGGGAGGGGTGTCTTTAGTTTTAGGAGTTTTTTTTCCCCTTCTCATCTGGTTTTGTTTACCAAACTATAAGGCTTACTATTTCCCTTAAGAGACTATTAAAAATTTTGGGGTTTTTTTAATCTACAAAATACTTGAGAGTCTGAACTGGCCATTATGACTACTAATTGTCATAACAGCAGGCATTCCACAGGAGGGACTCTTAGGGAGCTCAGTTTCACCAGTCCATCTAATACATCAGCAGTCTCTGTCCTTGTTATTATTATTTTAATAGGATTTTGAGAATAAAATGGAATGGTATGTACACCCAGAGAATGCTCATGCTGGGTAAAAGAGCAGTGTTTAATCATATTGTCTCAGACTCTGTCTAGAAATTTTGGGGTTTATTTTCAGTAAAGATGCATTTAAGAGAAGTGGGAATACTTTCATGTGTACTGATGAATATAAAACTAGAGACAAACAAGTCTACGGTTTGTTTAAGGATGATACAAATATTGCTGTGCTTATGGATAAGAACCCTGAAATAGAACTGGTTAATTCTTTTATTCTGGAGCCTGATTCACAATAACTAAACAAGATAAATGAAGTAAAAGCTCATTCAGTTTTTCGTAATCTTTTGGATTCATCAATGCAAAATTTCCTACTAAGATTATGTTTTTTCCAAGGGATACTGCAAACTTCATTTTTATTCAATTACCTGTTTCAAAATCACATTTTGAATGAGCGCCTCCCACCAGAACATCCAGATTCTTCCCCGGTGTCTTTTAAACACACCAGTTTTTTAAACGATGCTCTTTCTGACACTTGCAGGCAGAGGTTGGAGAGCACAGATACCTAGCACGGCCCGTGCACAGGCTTACCTTCTGCTGCTGCTATTTCCATTTCATGTGTGCTGCGGCTGTGCCTGGGGAATACCCTGGAGGAAAGCCTTGTCACAAGGAGGCAAATGAGGTTCCCCGGAGCAGCCCACCAGGGCTGCAGCTGGGCAGCAGCCCACGCCCTGCGCCAGGAGCGCTGCCCAGGCACAAGGCAGGGGTCAGAAATTCTGTGTCCAATTTTAATAAGGCCAAAAGATACAGATGGAAAATGGCTCCTGATTTTCCTGATCCAGTAGCACAAAGCAGGTCTCCTACTGCATTAATAGTGACATGTATAAATAACAGTCATCGGGCCTCTCAGGGATACATGTACAGTGAGGCTATCGAACAACAACTGTCAAAAGGGGACACAGCAATTAATTTGAAACCCATATGCTATTTATTTTAACACTGTTAAAAACTTGCAGAAAATCTTGATTGTATTCTGAAACACTTCTTTTTCCCCACTCACAAAAATCAATGAAGTACCTCAATCAACAATTTTAAATTAAATTAAATTTCAAAAAAATAAAAACAAACAAAAAAAAAAGCAGAAACATTTTAAGTCTGGACAGTATTTCACAGCTGTTTTCTTTTTAGAGCTGGTCATGGTAGAAGATTATGCTGATGTTCATAATACACACACTTACTTTTGTTTCACTTGCATGCTAGCAATACCTAAAAACCACTTTAAGCCTCAATGCTGCTTCAGTAAGTGCTGCAGCAAGAACAAAGTTTCTTCTATGTACTGAAACTGTGTTTGTATGGGGTGGAGGGGTGTATGTTACAGTTAGACAGGATTCCAAAATATGCACTGATCATGAAACTCAGTAATTTTGGTCTAAAATATTTCTTACCTGCATAAGAAATGCTACTTTTAAAGGGTTTTAGCAATATCACACA
The DNA here is from genome assembly GCA_013398955.1 of Callaeas wilsoni. Lineage (NCBI taxonomy): Eukaryota > Metazoa > Chordata > Aves > Passeriformes > Callaeidae > Callaeas > Callaeas wilsoni. The sequence continues at coordinate 5,139 of VWPU01024538.1, read as the reverse complement.
ATGAATCCCAGAAGACGGTAAATAAATAAATAAAAAGTTAGCAAGCCAGGTAAAAATAAATTGTAGTAGGAGTATTTTCAGTGGTAATTATGGGAGTCTGTCATTGCTGAACTGAGAGTAATAGAGGCAAATGTCAAGAAATCTGGCAGTCACAGGGCACTTAATGAATATGAATGGAACATATTATACAGACACTCATCAGGTCTTTATGACTCATTTAAAATGAGATTAGTTTCAGGTTTAAATCAGAAATTAAATTTATTTGCAGTATACGAAGGATACTGTATATCTTACTCAGATCTATTGTCCACAACGCTTTTTGTTTTCAAAATTAGACTTTTGAGACTCCATGGGGGTTGCTGTCTTTTAGTTTGCTACTTATAATTTAAGTAGTTAAATTGTAGCTGAAGATCAGCCAGAAAACTTGATACATTATTTTTATCCTCTTCGGAAACAAATGTGACTAAATACCTGGTATGTTTTGAGGGTAAGAGTAGAGTATACAAAAAGTATGTGATACTGATATTCCTGAATGTTTCATTTAACTATTTTCAACCAGCATAAAACATTTTGACATTTGTGGAAAGACACATTGCATTTCAGTTTGTCAGATCAAAGACAAATGTTTCCCTTGGACTTAGTTTTTATGTGTACCCTTGAGCTGTTCAACAGCTTCCTGGCATTTATACTCCGTGCTCCAGTTCTTTCATGTGCTGAGTCCCTAACCCAAGTTGTGCTGACTTCAATGGTAAAGACATTTCTGCATCTGTAAGTATAACAGTGCATTGTTTTTGTCAGAAAGCAGAAAAACATTGGCAAAATTGTTTCCTGTGGAAAATGTAACTTTTACAGAAACAGCATTTTCCATTGAAACACCACATTTTTAGAAAACTTCCAACTAACTGCACTTAAAATATATTCCGGGAGTGTTATTTTGAAATCTATGAATGCCAACATATACTTTTTTTATTACAAAAACTTTTCAGATGCCCAGTATAGATAAAATTAATTGAGCTTTCATGTATAGGATATATCGATCATAATTTAGTTTTAATTTCAGTATTACATTATTAATTATACAACACCATGAAGTGTTATGATGCATTACAGTTCTTTTGCATTACTCCAAATAGTGAAAGTCTAAGAGTCTGCAGATTATTGCAAAGAGGAGAAGAAACTGGTGACTGAGTGAGCGATCATTGTAATGTAGTCACACAAAAAAACCCAGGAATACACAAGGTCTTGCTGCACAAAGGAGGAATTAAAACCGTAGGAGGTGATGCCCTTACTCAGAGCTGTAGGGTTCTTTTACCATTCCCTCCCACCCCAGTTCTTTGATTTCTTTCTGAAACCCACTTTTGAGTAGATATGCGCTGGGTTTTGAACACAGCTCCAAGCCACAGAGGCACCAAAGCCGAGCAGCTTTGACACGAGCCTGTGCTCCATCTCAGCTTGGGGGAAACCTCTGAAAGTTGGTAAACTGGGATGTGTGGTAGTCCCACCCATTGACTGGGCAGCACCATGGTATGCAGGCCAGGAAGCACATTTACCAATTTAGACCATGTTTACCTTGTGGGAACATGAGAAGCCACCTTGGAACAGAAAAAACTGTCGGTCTTCCTTCCCTGCAGCAGCTGGAGTAGTGCACGGCAAGGAAAAACGAGATTATAGCAGAGAAGCTGTAGGTGATTTACTTGCTTTTCTTCAAGGGCCATACTTGTATGGATTGTTAAGACAAAACTAGAATTTTCTTCTACAGATTTGGGTTGAAACTTCCTGTTTTATCTATAGGGTGAGTAATTCACGCTGTGTCTGTTTTTCCGCCCCTCTCCTACAGCTACACAAATACGCACTCATGCACACATGCTGCATTGGTCAGATGTCTGGGGTTAACCCAGATAGCAGGAGCCTCAGATCAAAAGTCTTAGTTAAAATGCTATTTTTGCTGCTGAGGCTTTAGGTGTCTGTTCAGAGCATAGACATGAGACAGCCTCACGCAGCATTTGCAGGGCTGTGGGAGATAAAACTGCTGCTATTTGGTTTGTGCTCAGGACTGTCTGGCAGCTCTCACAGGTATGGGAACACATGCATAGGCAGACAATGCCAGGCACAGTTCTCCACGCTACTCCTAAACTGTTTCATATATACCTTTGTTTTGGCTAGTGACACACGCCCAGTTTGGGGGCTTTTTTTGTCTTCTGAGACTGTATAACCTTCTTATCAGTTAGCCCAAATGAAAGGCCACTGTTACACTCGCTGGTTTACAACAGTTTATTACAGTTCAGTGACAGATTATGAATGAGGCCAGACTGACAACTGGGTCCTTTCCATGTCAGGCAATAATGATATCAGATTCATCGTGATCTTTCTTTTCCTCCTCTATAACTCGGTTGTGTGAATAAATGAAGAAAACCACATGACATTCAAGACTTCATAAATTGGTTGTGTAGTCTCAAGTATCACTTTTCTGAAGTTACCTGCCATCTGGCACTGGGAACAGGTTTGCCAGGACAACTGCTGAGCAAACAGCAACCTTCCTAAGCAGATGGAAATCCAGCAAGGTGACATGGAAATACTATCTGATGATCCAAGCCCCAGCTATCCTTGTGGTCTCTGGCCTCTCTCTCTCTAATTTCTGTAATTCCCTTTAAAGCTGTTTTTTGGTATTGTAGAAAAGGAGGTTTGGAGGAGGAAAAGGAAAAGAAAGAGAGGGATTAAAACAAGAAAAGCAGGTATCCTTGTGTCTCTTCGGGGCCAATTGATTAGCTTATTATAGAAGCTGGTACAAAGGACATGGAGGAGACTGAGCTTTAACAGCTGATGTGCTTGTGTGGAGTGCTCAGGCTTCACTAAACCTCAGCACAGAACTGATGCCCTTTCCCAGCTCCTTCATGTGTCCTTATGTCTGCTGTATATTAGTTGATGAACATCAACAGCTAAAAAACCCAACCCCTTTATAAGATGCTGAAGTCTGCAGCAAGCCATGTGAAAATGCTAAGCCTGTCAATTTTCCAGCCTATCCCTCTGCCAGAGACAGCTGTGTCTGCAGCAGATGCAGGAGCAGGAAATGCGTGTCCATGCAGCAGCAGCTACAGTTCAGGGTCCTATGCCATATCTCAAAGCTTGCCTCCACTAGGAAGATGGTGAGTTGGTGGGCACTGAACTGGGCTGAGGGTGGTAATGTGCCATTGTACTAATTCTGGCGTGGAAGTGGTATTCTTTGGCAGCCTTCTAAAACAGTAATATCTTACATAACACAGGAAGACCAAGCTTTTTTGTAGGTTTCTTTTGGTAACAAAGCCAGATTAATGGAATGATCTGAGAAGAAAACACATCGATTTTCTATGGACTTATATTGCAGCTGACTGAGTTCCCTGAGCCGGTTCGATGTCCTGTCCGACAGGGGTTGTGTTGGTGCAACTGCAAGCGCCGCACGCTCCCGGGGCAGGGAACGAGCAGGAGAGAACGGGCGGTTGGGCCGGAGTGACTTAACCGGGTTATGCTTCTCAGCATGGACCTTTGTCATCTGCCTGTGTGACAGTTTAACTGGATCAGCTGCATCACTTAAGGCCGCGTAGATCTTCACCAATAAAACTACATTTTGAAAGACTTCACTAGGAATATTTATTAAGCTATAAGGCTTTATATATGCACACCCCTACAATTGCTTTGCTTTGCTGAATCAGAAGTTATAAATGTCATCAGGACACCAAACGCGAAGAAGTTTAACTTTTCCATATAACACAAAGAATGAAATAGCACATTGCCAAATCCTCCAACACCACGTAAGGCAGAGATTTCAGACTATGTTTAAAATAGAAAGGCGCGGGGTGCCTGAGCCCTCCTGCTGCGGTGCCGAGGGGTGCGGGACCCTCTCCTCGCCTGGCACCGGCCCGGAGCCCGCGGACACCTGCCGGCGGCGGTTCCCTGATACAGCTTCGCCTGCGGACGTTTTTATTAAGTAAATATCTATCTATCTGTCTATCTATCTATCTATCTATCTATCTATCTATCTATCTATCCGCATACGCATACATATATATACACATACATATATACACTTCATAAAGAATATACACTTACATATATATAAAATTAATATACACACACACACATCTATATATACTTAATATACGTACATACAAATACGCGAGGAGCGGTCCCCAGCCAGGTGTCCGTGCCCGTCCCCGTCCCCTGCCCCATCCCGCCCCGCCATCTTCCCGCTGCCCGGCGTTCACCGCCGCCGCGCCCCGGCACCGCCACCGCAGGGACCCCCCGGCACTTCCCACGGCTGCGGGCTTCCCACCCGGGGCGGGACCCTTCTGATCCGGGCGTTCAGTGGGACGCTGCGCAAGCCCCCGGCCCCGGGACGCGGCGCTGTCGCGACTACATGTCCCAACATGCCGCTGCCTCCCGGCGCGGCGCCGCGGGCATCCACCGCCGCCCATTGTGCTCCAGCCAGGGGAAACCGCGCTCCGCTCCTACCAGTCTCCCCCCCGCTCGCCAAGTGGTCCCTTCCAGCGCTGCATGAGGCGCCCTTCGGGCGGTCCCATCCACGGGAAACGAGGGGGGGGCCGGCGGAGCGGGGCGAGGCGAGGAGCCCGGCTAGCGCTCCCTCGAAGCCCGGCCGGGCGGTGATTGGCGTGCGCGGCCGCCAATAGAACGAGGCAGCGGTGGGGAGAGCCAATAGACGAGGAGCACTGCCGGGTCGGGGCGGGGCACAGGGGAGAGGGCGGGGCGGGCGCCGCGCGTGCGCGGGGAGGGAGGGACCGTGTCGTGTCCGTGTCGGCTGCTCCAGGGAGGGTCGGACGGAGGGAGGGGAGGATGGAGCGGGCGGCCGGGCGGCCGTGAGCGGGGCGGGAGCGGAGCCAGCAGGCCGCGGGCAGGCCCGGGCGGGGGAGAGGCGAGGCAAGGCAAAGCAGGGAAGGGAAGGAAGGCAGCCGGGTGACGGGTCGTGCGGCGGAGGGGGCTCCGGGCGGAGAGCGGGCGGGCGGCCGGGGCTCCCGCTCCGCAGGGCGGCCGGCGGGGCAGGATGAGCCAGGAGGAGATCCTGAGGAAATTCATTAAGCGAGTCCAGGCCATGAAGGACACGGACCACAATGGGGAGGACAACTTCGCCAGCGACTTCATGGTGAGGGG
>VWPU01024528.1:0-12763 GCA_013398955.1 Callaeas wilsoni | reverse complement strand
TAATACACTCCAGCTTTTCATATAGCTTCCAGCTACCTCTCGGACAGGAAATTCTGATAGTTCTGAGGTGGCATGTGCTTGAATACCAGCAAGACCCAGTATCTATTCTTCTGCTACAAGTTTGCTTCTCAATGGCTTATTTGTTTCTAGAGGGAAACTGAAGAGCTTAAACTTACTTAAAATACATTCCAGGGTATATCACCTTTGGCAAGCTTCTTTGTGGAGATAATAGTGTTTACTTCTTAGCTTTATGAGGGTATTTGAGATGTTATTACAACTGTAGTACTTTGACCATGTAAATGCTACGTTGTCATAATATTCTCTCCTTCGTTCTGTTCTGTCTAAAACAGGACTTTGAGATTTATAGGTCTCTCAGTCATCCTTTCCTGGATGTCAAAGACATCAGGAAATCATGCTTGCCTGTGACAAAGGCTTGTGAGTCAATATTAAATATAGCTGAGGGTTTGACTCCTTGTTATTACATCACTAGGAGAACAGGTAATGTAGCTAGAAGCCATAGATCAAGGATGCACAATAGATCACCTGCTCTTTGGGTACCAGTGGCACTCACAAAATCATCTTCTTGGAAAAGCTGGCCCTCTGACACTGTCGAGTATATTTCAGAGCCAACGTTATGAACAAATCATTATTTCCTCTTTCAGAGGAAGATTTTTACTGCAAATAAATATGCTTTGAATTGTGTCATCTTCAGAATTGTAACTCATATTTTACTGCTTGGAATAAAAATGTTATTTTCAGCATTAATAACTTAACTAAGTTAAAGTGTTCATTTACCTTTTGACTACAAACTCTTTCCAATGCCAGTATAGAACTCCTATGCAACCCCTTGGATATGGTCAGAAATTCGGATATATAAAACACTTCTTCAACAAAAAGCTTGCTTAGGAATCCTGGCTTTTAAATGTTTCAACTCTTTCTCACTGTTTGAAACCCCCTAAAGCCTTAAATCTAGATCACTCTCTTTCTTCCTGAGCAGAAGTCCAGCTGCCCTTCTTAGTCATTTTGAAAGGCTGAATTCTCACAATTTCATTTAAGAATGAAGGAAAAAGCAGTGGAGTATTCTGTTTCACATTTGTGAAATACATAAGTGAGATGTTCAGCCACTGGGGAGGGAGGAGGGCTGGCAGATAAATCACAGTGGAAATTCAGTAACTGTGTTTCTCTTTTAAAATAGGCTTGCTATCATTTCAAAAGTCATTTTTTATAGAGCACCACATGCAGTAAGAGTTTAACAGGCAAGGCAGAGAGAAGGTATCAGTCCCAAAGCACAGTTCAATATTCAGTCACTGGACACCAAAGACCCATGGTTTTTATATTCCTGAACTCCCACTCTTGCCTGAACATTCCCACCTCTCATTGCCTTTACTCTGCTGACAGACTTTGGAGCCATATCAAAAATTGGAACAGGGAACTCTGATCCAATTGAAAAAGTAACACTGCAAAAAAGGCCTGATAAACACCAGCCATGTATTTCAGTCAGGTAAGTTCCCTTGTCAGATTCATCACCCAGTAGCACAAGTGCTGCATGAACGAGGGTGGTGCAGGAGGAAGGGGTGGCCATAGTGGGAGAAGAGGAGGCTCACAGCATCTGTTTAAGCAATGCAAACAGGGTGATTATTAAACTGGTCCTCCAGTGCCTTCATCTCAATGATTTGAGGACAGGCTTCACTTTGGACATGGGGAGTCACTCCCTTTGCTAAAGGGCACTATTCAAAGCAAAGAAAGCCTAAGGTTGTCCCCTGTTCTTGTGATCTTTGTGGGAGCCTAGAGTCATGTTAGCCATGTGAGAATGTCAGCATCCCTTTGGAAAGGTCAGTTTAACTTGAATCCCTCCTGACTGTGGAGGAAAAAGGCATGAAAGTCAGATCCTAACAGCTCAAAATGTTGAAAGCAAAGAGAAAAATCTCAGTCCCATAACAGCAAAAATGTAATGGCTCCATAGCCCTATGCAAAATGATATGATAATGCTCGGCTATCTTCTTTAAATGACCTAAGGGAAGCTGCTTCACCATTTTGAGATCATAGCTAGATATTCACATGGTCTGACCAGTGGAACTGTTTAATTACGCAGAGTTGCTTCAACATGATGCTGTGCAAACTTCACTTTCAATCATCAAAGCTTGTTCTGTTCCTGTGCTACAGCAAATGCCCTTGCTGCTTCTTAGGGCTCAGAGTAGTGTCAGCACAGCTCTAAGGCACAGCATGTGACTCCTGAGACTTGTGTCCTGCATGGGATCAAAGTTCTGTCAAAAGCCCCTGTACTCGTGGGAAATCCTCTTCATAATTAACATTTACATAATGACTCCTTCATGGGCCAAACATATGTTTACATTCCTCCAGACTGTTTTTTTTAAGAGACGGTGCTGGCCAGATGTTTTTGCAAAAGCATTGGAATTAGGTTTTGTTTTCAGCTCTGCTCCATCTACCCATGCAGTGTCTCTAAGTCTCTAAGGGGCCAAATGCTCCCACATATCCCTTTGTTTACCAAAGAACATGGATGCATTCTGCTTTTCTTGAGAGTATGTATCAGGGAAAAGTGGCAGAGAGCCTGTGGAGTGACTGAGTCATCCTACCTCCTCCCACCAAAGGAGTATGGGTTCGGTGTAGAAAAGAGATCTGAGGATCTCTGAGGAACGATGCCCAAAAATCGTGTCTCACCTAAAGAGGTCACAGCTCTTTGGAGTGTGCTGCAAAGTGAATCAGTGGCCCTGACTTGAGGAAAAGCAAGATTTCTGCCTCACTCTCTAATCTTTGGGGCCTTTCTTGTCTTTGTGCCTCCTGTCTTGGTGTTTATTGTCTGTAAAATGTGTGGGCTGTTATAATCCTCACCCACTGTGACTATAGAATACATCTCACAGACATCTGAAAGATGGAAGCTGGTAAAAGAGTAAGGTGCAGTCCAGTTGGCTTTTGAGTAACTCCTCATTGCAAGTTCCCCATAAGAGTGGCTCACAGCCCCAGGACTATCTAACTTAATTTTGGTTATAATCACAACCTCGCTCAGGACTACTACAACCTCATGAATGGTCAGAACCCCAGTTTTGGGAACTATTGCCTAAGGGTGCTCATGTTATACTTTGGTTTCTGAAGGAAAGTTTTTTATCAGGCAAACCATCTATGCAAGGGAAACTCAGTCCTCCAAAAGGATGAGCTGTACTTTCTAGGAAACAAAATTATCTGGATTACAGAAACACCAAGGGATGTGGTCAGTGAGGCAATTTAGAAAAGTTCTCTAGGTAGGTGTTTCTTCCAAAACCGTGGAATGTTATATCTGGGAATGAGGTAGTCTTCATAATAAAATTCTTGAAGAAAAAAAAATTATTCTAAAGACAGAAAAGGCCACTAAAAGTAAATTTGGTAGCTGTCTGCGCATAGCCCTCTTATACAGGGGCCAGTGTTACTCCCAAGTTGAGCTGTGCTGTCTGCAGAAAAGTGAATGGGGAGAGCAGCTGCCACATGAACTAATTTAATGAATATCCCCTTCACCTTACTAGCAGGAATTTGAACTGCAATTTAAAACAATAAAGCTTTGCAGGGAGGGTAGCAATGTCTCTCCTCAAGGAATTTCTCTGGATTCAGTCCTCACGGCCTCAGGAAAAGTCAATTTTACCTTTCTGTAACAGGACTGTTTTGAAAGCTGCATCTGATTTTATCAGAGGTTTTCTAATTGGTCTTTTCTTAAGTTTTTCACAAGAGTTTCTTTGCTGAAGGATGCGCATCTGAGAATGACAGAATTCGGCCTTAAAATTTCTACAAGAAAGTATCTGCTTACTAAGACACTGAAGTTATATCACACATAGGCAGGTACTACATCTAGTCTAGCTTTTGTAAGCACTAATGATGTTTAGTCAGTTGATGTTTGTTTCTGTTCAATAAAGAATTCATCGTAATATTATACCTCTAACCTCATCAAAACCCACTTTATGCAGATGGACACATAGAAATTAAAAAGCATTGGTTTTAACATCTCGACAATGGAAAATGTTCACTCCAGGTGAAACACCTTGAAATTTCATTTGCCATAACAGGCTGGATTCCCAAATGAACAGAACTGTTCGTAGGGGATGATGTTACTCTCTGTCAGTAAGAACACCAGGGTTTGGCCAAAGGACCTCACTGATTTCAATATTTAAGTAGTTTTCTTCAAAATTTTCATGTCACTGATAATCACTTTCTCTAGATTTTGTTTCTTTCAGTAACCCGCAACATTAAAATTGTGCTTTTCTGTTCTGTTAAAATATGTGGGCTAATCTCTGGTAAACCATCATATTTGATTTAGTTGAATATGTTTTGGTAACATTTTAAGTTAGCGCAGTTAGTTCATGTGCCAAGTATTACATTTTTTCATTCCCCGCAAAATCAGGACAAACTGTACCTCTCCTGCTGTGTCCGAAGCTGATTTGGCTAACTTTCAGCTATGTTAATTAAAGAATACAGCAATCCTATTTTTATCTGATTTTAAAATACTACAGATACACTGCTGGCAGTTTTACTTGTTTTGATGCAAAACTACTTTAATGCAAAAAAAAGTTCAATGGTTTGTTTTATGCTATTCATTTTCACATCCATGCACAGATACCTGCTATAATGCTGAGAGCTGTCAATCAATTATAAACACTTACCAAATCCACTTTCACAATAAGGTTTAAGAATACAGATTTGGATAAACTTCGCTAAAGGGAACAGAGGAGGAGGTAAAAAGAAAGAGAATACCAATGAGAAGGTTTAAAGATCTTTCTTGAACAAAACTTGCTGCAATATCAAAAAGTTCTGGCTTAAAAACAATGTTTCTAATGCTTCTGAAAACTTGGGTTAGCTATTTAAAAAACTATTTACTAAATAAAGTTTATTAGCATTAATCACTTCAGCCAATAGAGTGTAAAATATTGTGGACCAAAAAACTTAATGATTTATATAATGTTCAAGGAGTAAAATGGTTTTCTTAACTTGAAAATAAAAGGATTAAGATCAGGCAGGCATTAAATTTTTGGCACCAACTCCCTACTCTTCACCTACACAATTTATTTCTATTCTGCATTAGTACTGTTGGCCATACTTATAGCTTAGAGAGACAAAACCTATTCTGTTTGAAGTCAGTGGGCATTTTGCCATAGATTCAATAGGAACAGAATTTGGCATCTGAAAGCATACTGCCATGTGATGAAATAGGGACCTGCAAAGTATTTGATCTGTGGTTTTACCTGCCTACACTACTGTTTTCTTTACAACTGTTCTTAGTAAAATATTGTTTTAGGCATCTGATCTTTCAGGTCAACAAGATGTTGCAGAAACTACTTATCTTCTCCTCTTTCCTCCAACTGTGTAATTTAATCTGAATAAGTTCAATGCATCTGATATCCATTTTTGCTCTTTATCATTCACTGGATTTTTGGTTGTGAGGGTTAAAAAACACAGGTGCGCAGAATGTTCACCAGCATCTTGCTTTTGTAGTTCTTCCTAGGTTTCAGCTGCTACTGCAATGCACAAAGTCTTTAGCAATGAACGACTCTCTTGAAGAATATTAGAAGTGAACACCAACACATGCTGTTTGACTTGAGAACATCCCAGTGCAATTTGAGAAACTATAATACTTTCCTTTGGATCATTATTCCTTCTTTACTCCTCTGGTAGCAAACACTGCCAACATGTCTGGATTTCTATTGAAAAGGGATGCTGTATGAAAGGCAAAGGCAGGCTTAACTGATTACTGAAAGCACAAAGAAGTGATCCAAAGAGAAGAACTGGGTAAGTGGATGTATTAAAAACATAGATCCTCTATTACCCTTTGCTCCTGCCTTCAGAAAAAAACTGACCAATAAAAACTGTGGTGATTTTGTGATCCATAGAAAGTGAGCTTGTTGGCCTGCAGCCAGTTGCCAGTGGAGAGATCCACATCAAACAGCTTTCAACACAGTGGGTGACTTATGATCTGAAGTCACAGAAGTTTGTTGCCAGATTCACTTGTAGCTTTAAACCAATACGGATTTATTGGGAGGTTACCAAGGAAATTTTAGCCTTCTTGTAGCCCCTCTTCCACTGCCCTGGTGTAGTGCTAGCAATTCCCTTGTTCCCAGCGTATCATCTCATCCCCTCTCTGGCACCTCAACATTAGCCACAAGCAGTGGGGAGTTGTAGAGAAAACACAAGCTGAGTCAGGACTGTGAGTATGCATTCTCCTGCATTTGGTCCTCCACTGTGGGATCTCCTCAAGGCCACTGAACTGTCAGAAAGGTGGGTGCCCGACACAGAGTGGTGAAGGGACTGCTGTGTCCCTAACATTAACATCTGGCCTGCATCTGTCCCTGGTTTCAGTGGAGAAGACAAGCAAAACACATAATCCAATCACTCCTGGACAAGGCTCGTGGCTGAAGCACATTATCAAGACAAGCCTGCTGCACCGCTGCTCCTAAGAAAGTATTGCTTTTTGAGTTCTAAGAAATAAAACTAGGAAACACAGGATGACAGAGAAGGTGAGAACATTTATTCCAATATTACTTGCAATTCTTTGTTTCTCAGATCCTGAAAAAGAAAGCAATTTTAAATTCCCATTATTTTCTTTTTTTATGCATTTCCTCAATTTTACTATACAGAAAGCACTTTCATTTATGTACTTGTGTGTACTGGAAGGAATTAGGACAAATCCTCTATGGATTTTAAGATTCAGAATAGCTTATACACCATCAGAATGTTAGGAGGCATTTAGTTAATGTTCTTTTCAGTGCAGTAGTTTGATTTAATCAGCATGAGGTCTGCCTGCATGTAAATGCAGTCACTGACCCCTGAAGCACAGAGCCAAACACTGATAGCCTGACTCACTCCAGTGGGCAAGACTGAGATCTCACATAAAGACCAGGGAGTGGGACCTACCCGTACAAGGCTTGAAACCAACTCATTGGCATAAATGGATTTATTTGCTTGAGGAAGAAAAGCAGGATTTACTTTTACAGCACAGACCTGATCATGAGAATACTTTTCACATGTAGGTTTTCTTCTGGGTGAGAAGCCCCATTTAAGTCAGCATTGGCAGGCCCCTGCTATTTACTCTCTATAGTTGGCATTGCCAGCATCAACATTTTTGTTTCAGCTCCACATCAAAATTCATGTGGGTGTAAAGCTTTCCCAGACACAGAGCATGAGCACATGAGCCTCAACATTAATGAGGGACTTGATTAAGCTCTGCTGCACGTATGTGTGTGCAAAAGCGTGAGCATAAGTACCAATTTTAGCTCGGCAGCAGGCTGAAGTGGCTGTTCCATTGATACCCTGCCTGTTTGTTTGCTTATAACTTTCCTTAAAAATATTCCTTTGGGACTGGAGTGTGTTCTGCTTGCTTTTGGCTCAAAGGTGACTGAAGAAAATTATAGGGGCTGCTTCCAAGTTACAGGAGCCCAAAAGGAATGCAGTTCCTCCTGTACTTGCACTGCTGGCTTGGTGTTTGTGAACTGGCAGGGGAGTGAAATGAATGACAGTGCCCTCTCAGAGGTGCCCAGAGAAGGATTCTTATCAAATGCTGTCTCCTGCCAAGTCTCACAAACACTGCCAACATGCAACGACGGGGAGAAGCATTTGGCAGCAAGGCCTTAGGTTTTTGACATCAAACTAGGGGGAGGGGATGAGGACAAGTGTCACTAGCAGGGATGGGGCCTCTTTTTTTTCCTGTATGATAGATGGTCTCCAGAAATTTTGAGGAAGTGTATAGGTGCACTTACCATGCTGGTGAGGCTGTGTTGTAAGGTTTGCTTTTCCTTGTTCAGTACCCGAGTTACTGTGAGAGTGCCTACTGCCAAGAAAGGATGTGTAAAAAACCACAGTAGGAAAGAGCAGCAGCAGGAGTGCATTAGGAACCTTTGCTGATGGGCAGTGCGTGGCCGACACAGAGGACAGCAGGCCTCTTGCTCTTCAGAGGTGTCAGTGTTTGACACATCCACTGGGAAGTGTGAACAAAATGTAAGGGAGATTGTTTCCTTTCTCTCTCACACTCAAAGACATTTACTATGTGCATTTGTCGGCCAGGCTATAATGCTTATAGCATTAATGACATGATCAATCTTGCAGCGTGCAGGTTTCGTGTCAGGACAAGGAGAGAAAGGTGTTAGAACACACAACAGGATTCAGAAGCATCATATTTGTTTTCCACCTCTACTTAAATACTCTCATGAGGCATGGGAGCTCCTACCCAGATATCCTGCTCCTGAGTGAATACTGTAAAATTAGTTCTGATTACTCCCCTCCTGTGCAATGATATACTGACTCACTTTCCCCCCTTCCTACGTGCTTTTCTCATGTCAAAATTATGTTAGCTTTTGGACAGCTGCTTTCTTCATTGACAAAGTCAGTTTCCTTTCAGGGAACAGTACCACAAGGGACATTGACTACTAGATAACTGGAGCTGCATAAGAAGGTGACAGAAGCTGCAGAGCTTAGAATACCGTGTGTGAGGAAGGAAGCTGGATATTTGCCTTACAGAGAGAGGCACAAAAGAGGAAATGCAAAAGGAACAAAAGAAACGTGAAAACTGTCACTATTTCCAGACAGAGGGAAGAAAACTGGGAAAGAGATCTCTGATTCACTATGGACTTGACGAAGTTGCCTTTGCAAGGAGTGAGTTGGAAGAGATTTGAGGATAGATAGATTTGGAACAGACGTGAGGACAGTGTGGAGCTCAAAATAATGCAGGTGATATAAGAGGAATGCAGAGCAAGAGCTGAATGAATGTTCCTGTTTCTGTTTCAGCAGGAAAATTCTGCATAGACTCAGTGTGGATATTTGGATGGATAAGAGTGACGTATTTGAAACAGGAATGAACATGAAATAATGATCATTAGGAAAGGAAGGAGTGGAGTACTAAAAGTCTGAAGGATTAGAAACTGGATGCAAGAGAAGCAAAAGGAAAACCTGTGAACGAGCACATTTGGAGTAATGAAGAGGTATATCACTTAAAAAGGTATCCTAACTCCACTGTGTTCTGTGATTATTTTGCATTATTAGAGATGTCCTCAATGATTTTGTTGCCTCCTTTCACCCTAGTCATGTAATGTGGCCACCTTGCCTACCTCTGTTGGCTTCTGGTCTTGTTGGCAGCATGAATGAGTAATAAGAACCACATTCCTGTGTGGCACATTTCACTGTGCCACTAACAAGTGTTGCTTTAACCGTAATTTTTCTTTGTTCCTGTTTCTTTATCTTCTTAGACGTGTTGCTGGAAAAAATTCATTATTGTCCATAAAATTGTTGGATGAAGTTGCTATGGTGATGCAAATTATATTGAATTCTTACTATAGGTAGAGAAAAACAACATTGGGTAAATCTTTGCCAAACTTTTTGAATATGGTTTTGAAATTATTACACTGGAGTTAAACTGGCACAGTTCTACTAGGCTGGGCAAAATTAGGCTACTCAAAAGTGCATCACTAACTGCAGATTGCTGCATATGGTCAGTGAGTGGCCTGGTTCTAGCTGTGCAGCTGCTCTGGAGTTCTCTGTTGCCAGAGGTGCACAAGAGATGGACCATACAGTGGCCACGGACATGGACAAATGTCATAGAGAGCTACATTTGGGAAGCTGGTGTTTTCTATTTCCTATTCTATATCTTATGTCTATTCAAAAGGATGCTGAATTCCTGGTGCTGACATCAAAATCACCTTCCCTGACAAGCTGGGGAAAATACTATAACCCTCAACAGCAAATGAAACCACAGTGATCCTTTAAATGGGTCATGTGAAACATCTGGATTGTAACTTGTTTCCAAATCGTTTATACAACACTGATAGGGCATTTCCCAACATTACGCAGGTGGCATTGCTGCCTCTGCTTTTCCTCCCCATTGCCTCCTTGTCCCATCACTCTTATCATTCCCTTCAGCAGTTCCAACGCCCAGCCCTATTTCAAACTTACTCCCTCTCTTCAACTTCTCTTCACTAGCCCCCCTTAGCTTCCCAAATTATGGTTGACAGGGGTTTTTGTTGCTATTAGCAGATATGCCCTCAAATCCTTGGTAATGAGCCTGCAACAGTTTATCAGCATGTGCTCAGCTTTGTTCCTCACTAGTTTTGTGCCTCAGATGGGCTGATTTGTAATAGACCTGAAATCCAGCCAAAACACCTGCCTTAGATCTGAAGCTGATTAATAGTGCCCCCAACCCATGGCTCTCATAATAGTGTACAGTAACACGAAGCAAGGAGGAAGGGCATGGATGCCAGCAGCACTGGGAACACCAAATCACCCTGGCGGACTGCAGGCATTACAGTGCGACAGGCACCTCACAGAGTGGAAATGACACTGTTGCAAGAAAATGATATACATAATAAATTACAGAGGTCATGCTGAGGCTAGGTTTTCAGTACTTTACAATACACCTGGGAAGAAACAGATCTGTTAGCTTGTTTGTCCTTCCAGGATAGCTGAATACCAGTGAAATACTGACAATTTTGGGGAGCCTGTGAATGCAAGATACAGCATTTTCACAGGAGCTAGATCCAGATTCTGGAAGAACTTTTCACAAGAGAAAAGAATGTTGTTTAGGTTTGCTGCTTCACTAAATATAGGACTCCTATCTCTGCAGTAGTTGCTCTTTAGATATGTACTTCTTTCTCCTTTCATTCTCAAGCACACCCAGGCACACAAACAAAAACAAATTAGTTATAAACTAATCAAACTAGTTTTCTTCAGGTTGGAAAGGAAAAGAGATAATATTTTGATTTCAATTTCCAAATCTTTGGGAGGTGCTCAGATATTATCTATCATAGTGCTTCAAGCTTCTTGCTGTAATGGTATCAGTGTCTCCCAAGCAATTAAAAAGCAACAAACAATTATCAAAATATATTTTGCCATCAGTTCTCTCACCCATTTCTGCTTAAGAACAAGAATTGCAAGCAGAATTTTTAACTGTGGAGTAAAACTCTTTTAAGAGTTTTTTAAAAAAAAGCTTTCTGTAAGCAAGAAGAGCTGTAAAAAAGGCACAATTTATTTTTGGTTCTGGACCTCTAAGATCGAGGTCACTTTTTGTTCCCTTAGGAATGAGATATTTTGTCCAAATCTGGTCTCAGTAACTCCTAGAGCCACAAGCTTCCTCTGTTCAGATAGTTTCACTGTTCCTGGAGAAAGTGACGGGCATCATCAGAGAAGAACTGATGGAGCCTAATTTGCTCAGGCCAATTGCATGTAATTTCTCCAAATAGCAGCTTGAAATGGGGTGTTGAAATCCAAGTCCTAGCTGAAGTTAGCATAAAAAATACCAATGTGTGTTGCTGTATCAGTAGCCTATAGCAGCCTCTGTGTTTTCATGTTGTGAAGCTTTATGCTAAAGCTGTCTCATGCCAGAGTCTGCTGCTGTATACATCAGTGATTTATTTCCCCAGCATGGATATTTGGTACTCCTAAAGCATTTCAGAAGGAGACAAGAAATACAAATACAACAGCGTCCTCAAAGAGCTTGGCATTATGAAGAAAGCAAGTTCTACACGTTGCAAGTCTGCCTTACACACACACATAAATGGCATTATTTGCGTTCAGCTTTCACCAGACGTTCTTCTTCTGACACCAATTTTCCTTAGGCATTATAAACATATAATCCTACTTACACATCCTGTCAAGCAGACAGAGCTGAGTATCATTTGTATATTGCTTCTCTTTAAGTTGCCCAATAAATATTTCAGTGGCTTTATGGATGGGGGACACTTACAAGACAGCTCCTCAGGAGGCACTTCTGGGAGAGGAAGAACTTTGTCTGCTGGAATCCTGTGGTTTTGCTGTATTATTCCCTGCTGCGTGTTTGGGGAGGAGGAGAAGAGCCCTGTTGTAAGGAGCAATGGAAGTTGCAGATAGCTGGGAGGCTGGGACGGCACTTCGGCAATGGGCGGTAGGAGGTAAGGACGGCAAGCAGCTGCTCCTCGCTGTCTGCCACTGGGGCACACGTAACCAGGCTTACAGCTGTAGGCACCAGCCTGGGAAAAGGGACCTCAAGGAACAGTTTCTAACTTTTATGAACAGAAACCAAGTAACTTCGTACAAAATCCCAGGCTGCCAAGGACAGAGCCACCGACTAAGTCCAAGAAGCATTAGCTGAGTAGCAGAACAGTGGGATGCTAATCATGAAAGCCCTGAAAACCACCAGTGTTTTTACGCTGGCCGTGATGTACATTCGAGAAATTTTTGGCGAGCTTTCATATAAAAATAACTCCGAGGAGAAGCCCGATCGCAGTAATCAGCCGGCTCCAAACCCCTCGCTGCCTGCGAACAGATTTTTTTTTTCTCCTTTGCGCTTTCCCTAGCCTAAGGTGACACCAAAGGAGTTCCCACAAAAACTTTCCAGGCTGAGAAACACAAAATTACTTCCTTCGGGGCGGAGACACCCCCCACTCGCTCCACGGAGACTTTACCCGGAGCTGAACCCGAAGAGGGGCTCACGGAATCTCCCGAGGGGAGCCTGCCCAGAGGGAGGGGAGCCTGCCCAGAGGGAAGGGAGCCTGCCCAGAGGAAGGGGAGGCTGCGCAGGGCGCCGGGATGCCGCGGGAAGCGCTCCCGGCCTGAGGGAAGGCGCCCGCCCCCTGCCCTCGCCCCCGGCGCTGAGGGGGGCGGGGCGGGTCACGCGGGCGGGGCGCCGAGCGGTCACGTGACGCGGGAGAGGCCCGGCAAGGCCCGAGGAGGAGCTCGGCCGCCGCCATTTTCCTGCGGCGCCCAGTGCGTGTCCCTGTCCCCGGCCGGGCGGGCGCGCAGGGGGAGGGGACGGCGGCCGGGGGAGGGG